>CAUYPK010023622.1:0-78021 GCA_963574355.1 Loris lydekkerianus
TATTTATCTACATTGTAGACTGTGTTCTTACAATAAAGTAAGATAGAGAAAAGAAAATATTATTAAAGAAATCATAAGAAGAGAAAGTATATTTACTATTCATTAAGTAGAAGTGGATTTTCATAAAGGCCTTGATCCTTATTGTCTTCCTGTTGAGTAGACTGAGGAAGAAGAGGAGGAGGAGGGTGTGGTCTCCCTGTCTCAGGAGGGGCAGGTGCAGAGGGGATGGAGAAGGTGGCAGGGAGGAGGAGGGTGTGGTGTCCTGTCTCAGGAGGGGCAGGGGCAGAGGGGATGGAGAAGGTGGCAGGGAGGAGGAGGGTGTGGTCTCCTGTCTCAGGAGGGGCAGGGGCAGAGGGGATGGAGAAGGTGGGAGGGAAGGAGGAAGGGAAGGGGAGGAAAGAGCCACAGGCAGTGTTGGTGGAACATCTATTGAAAAAAACTGAGTAGAAATGGACCCTTTTCAGTTCAACTGGCTTTGCTCAAGGTTCACCTTTATAGTAAAATTGCCAGGATAAGATTTGACTGTATAAAGCGAATCTTAACCATTTTTTGGTTCGGGTCTGATCATCAAACTAAAGGTTACACTACAGGCCAGAGAGAGAGTAAAATATTTTGTACTTATTACAATAACATGGATGCTCTTGTGGGATTTCTAAATATTCAACTGATTTATAGAAATCATTGTAATAACATTTTTATAACGTGCTTAGCCTTTCCCCTAGCTCCAAGGAAATAATACCATTTCTTGAAGCCCTTGTCCTGAGTTACATTAGACAGAGTGGATTAAATTTATATGGGCAGTGAGGTGGGGGGCCAGAGGGAGGAAGAAAAAGAAAACGAAATGAAAACCTGTACACGTCTACATGAAATAGCATCATAAGTTGGTAACACAAATAAATCCAATTTTGCTATGCTTGTTGGAAAGCAGCTTTTCTTAGGTGCCTATCAGAGCATGCTTGAGTGTTTTAAGTTAGCTACTTTTTTTTTTTTTTTTTTTTACTGCTCTCCACAGAAAAGAGAAATATGTGTTTTAAGCAGATTAAATAGCTAAGGATATACTTGCCACAAACTGGTTATTCAAAGATGATTTGGGGTCTTTATGTAGCTAACAGAAAGGGTTTAATTAGCAAAGGGTAGCTTAGAAGAGTTACCCAGAGACAAGAAATTGATTCAACCACATTTTAGTTTAAATGAGAATAAAAATGTTACTGCTTTCCTTTTCTAGTTTTTCAGAATTCCTAGTGTCTATAGTTGTATTTTATGCCTTATGCATAATTACCGGAGTGAACGGTCGAATGACCCACGGTTAAGACTTTGGTTTGTCTGCCCTAAACACGAAAGCAGAAAGCAAGCATCAGATGTTCAGACCACCGCATTCATCAAAATGTGAATTCTCATTTAAGGTACACAAATAATTTAATTGTCAACTCTGTCATGGCTGACACAGAACACAAACAAAGATTCGTGGTGCCTGAATTATGACACAAATGAGGAGACGGTAGATAAGAGCAGTTGCTAAATAGCATAATGATTTGGGGCCATCTTTATTCTGGTGGCTTGCCAAAGACTGTGCTGCTATGCTGACTCCCATAAAATGTTAAGAAAATTTGATTGAACATTAACAAAATAGCATCAGCTGGAAAGCTCAGCTAAATTAATCTGGTGGAATAGGCCTGAGAGGAATATTTAGCTGTTAAGTAAAAAGGAAAGAAAAGATAAAGAGAAGGGTCTCCATTTGCTGCAGTATTTGGGGATGCCTGAAAAAACACAAAAGGGAATTAATATAGATTCCTATGCTGACACGCCTCGCAGTCCAAGAGAATCAAAAGAAGAGATGGGAAATTATGAAGTTGGTAAAGAACAAAAAAAGTTTGTGAACATAGCACTTAAAAGAATTTTAAAACCCTGCTCCCAAAATAGCTAGGGGAGAGCCCATTGAAATACAATGCAAGAGAGAGTTGTGCAGAAGAGAAGGGAGAAGTCTGAAGCCTGCAAGGACAGTATGTATATGCTTCTATTACATTTATGGTGATGAGTGCATTGTGTGCTTTTCTAGGGGCTTTGAGATTTTACAAATGTGAAGCTGTTTCTGCGGTAAACTTTGGGATAGATAGATGAGATTCAAGTACAGCCAGAGGACCTTAAACTACTATTATTATCTCTGAGGTCCGTGGCTTCCCTTAGGCATAACTAGATGAGAGACGGGGTTGGAAACTGGGACACTGATGGTCGTTAACCCTTTTCACTCTCGCTTTCTGCGATCAGTGATGTCAGAATGTGATATCTGGGAAATGATCCTCTCCCTCTCCTGAATGTGGTTTTGAAAGTGATGGATGCTAGTAGAATTTCCAATTCTAGATCCCCCTTGGCTACTGAGTTAGTGTATTCCTCAGAGTCTACCAAACTAAGCTTACAAAAGTTTCTGGGAATATCAAAGACCAACTTGGAGATGATTTCTTTTCTGCTAAGTTTAACTCTTTCTTATTCTTAATTAGATTACACAATTTCATACGTAGATCAGTTACCTTTACGGAGCTTAGGGAGTTTATCCTTGTTTATTGAATTTTCATATCTAAGTCTCCATTTTATCAAAAATTATAAAGCATCATATTAAAAATCCAATCAGGCATTTGAACATTATGGAGACAAGACGCCAAACCACTAAAGACTGATTTATTTTATTGGTAAGAATCAATAAGGCTCCATCTATCATTACTTAGAGAACATACAGACTTATTCTATATCATTTGGTGATGCAAAAGTATATTTTGAGCTTATATATTACTGTTTTCCAAAGATTTTTTTTAGTCTAACTCTGGAAAAGACAAATAACAAATAGTGTGCGTATTGTGAAGTTCTGCCTTTAGCTCCACAGATGGACATTATAATTCTTTAGAAATCTAATTAAAATAATATAGAATTGATGTTTAGGATTATACATGGCTTTGCAGTAAGAAAAGAAGAATTTAATGCTTTTTTATCGCTTAACTAGTTGTGTGATTGTGGGTGTGATGCTTACCTTCTTCAAATCTTACTTTTGTCCATCTAAAAATATGAATAATATCTCTTATATGTATGTTGTAAAACATAAGTGAAATGATATATCTAACATCTTTTTTTTTTTTTTTTTTTGCAGTTCTGGCCAGGGCTGGGTTTTGAACCCACCACCTCCGACATGTGGGGCCGGCGCCCTACTCCTTTAAGCCACAGGTGCTGCCCCCCCCCCCCCCCATATATCTAACATCTTAACACACAATCTTCCCATGATAGATAGTATGTACATGGATATCATCAACATGATGAAACTCAGGGTCAACTCTGGGAAGGACAGATTTCTGACTGCTTTGCTTTTTAATTGGTGACAGAATGCAAAATGAATGTTATTAAGTATATCCAAGCATTCCTTGAGAAGTGAAAGCGTCAACTTGGATGACTCACAAATGCTTTGTGTGCCCTTTCTGAGTATTTAGAGAAATCTCGGGGGAAATGTATCTTGTGTCAGGAAAGAAAGTCTACATCTATACCTTTGAAATGGCACTAAGTATGATACTGAGAATGGAGTAGGCAGTACAGAACAAGCCTACATCTCCTACTTTCTTCTTCTGGGAAAAACTCCTACTTCCTTGCCCAGTGCCAACTTAGTTACCTCCAACCAGTTGAGGCCTTTCCGGGTACAGTAAGTCACTTTAGTGAACCGTCCTCACTGTGTTCACCAGTTTGTGGTGATACTTTCCCCACTGCACTGCAGCTGTTGACCTATCTGCCTTTCCCGAGAGACTCCGAGCTCATTCAAATTTATAGAGCCAAATCGTTCACAAGGCCTGTCAAATTGGTTTGCCGCAGTGCTTATAAATAAATGAATAGTTTGACAAGTCACACTTGAGAATCAGATTTGTCACTTCAAATCAGGAGTCCTCAAACTGTGTTCTCCAGAGAGCTGGGGGATTCTTAGGTCACTCCATGGAATGCTCCTGAGTGGGAGGAAGGAAGAAAGGCATTGAGTCGAGCCTTCCTTCTCCCTTCAGGATGTTCACCAGATTGATTCAATGTTTTATGAAATGCATTCTTGCATAAATTCCATTTTAAAAAAAAATTGTAAAGTTTTAATGTGGAGAAAAAGGAAATTAGAAAATGACAGTGATTAAAAAACTGCTCTGACAGTGTCACTTCTGTTTTGGAAGATATTAACAAGATTGATTTCTACACTGTTGGTCCTGCTTTATTTCTTCAACTGGATTGTTATAGGTAGCAGTTCTTATTTATTTACTTTTTTTTTTCATATGCTCACTAGCACTTATAAGAAGGTGCAGGTGTAACAGATACCTGTGGGGCAACCATTTTCTTTTTAAGTAAAGGACTTTAAATATATCAAGAAATCACTTCTTTTCTCAAAAATCAAACCATGAACAAAAGGTCATTTTTATAAATCATATGAATGATTGACCTTTTCTGTCTATAAAATTATTGCTATGGATACTTATGTAAATTTTGAAAGATATAAATGTCACTCAGAAATTAGAAGCAAAGACTAGAAGTAGACGCAATTCTAGGGGCAATGATATTCCTATTTTCAAAAAGTAAGGGAACTGAGGATTTATACCTCTTCAAGAGGGGAATAAAATGAAGGGTTGAATTTTAGGCTGAGAAAGAAAGTTCTGCGTTGGAAAGGAAATAAAATGAGGAAAATGTTAACTTTATGTATGTATGCACCAAACCAGTGTTTCCCCAGGTATTACTCAGCTGCTTCAGCTTCTCATGGAGGAAGAGGGAAGGAACTTATAAAATGCAGATTCCTGGAAGAGTACAGGGGTTCAGGCCTGTAATCCTAGCACTCTGGGAGGCTGAATGAAGTGTGTGGATTGCATGAGTTCAGAAGTTCAAGACCAACCTGAGCAAGATCGAGACCTCGTCTCTAAAAATAGCTGGGTGTCTTGGCAGGCACCTATAGTCCCAGCTACTGGGGAGACCAAGGCAAAAAGGAACTCTTGAGCCCAAGCCTTTGAGGTTGCTGGGAGCTATGATGCCACAGCACTGTATGGTGATAGAGTGAGACTCTGTCTCAAAAAATATATAAATAAAATAAAATAAAATAAATAAAATGCAGATTCCTCGTCCTATTCCACACCTACTGAATCAAAATCTTAGGCATGGCTCTGGAATCTGAATTTTTCACAAAATTCTTATGCAGCATGATCAAATTTGAAATCTACTGATGCAGTCTTAAGAATTCCTAGCAACTGCACAAGGAAAGTTCCCCATTTCCTGTTGTAGGACACAGTATAAGAACTTATAAGATGCTATTTATTTTTTGAAACTTCTTTGCTTTGGCATATTTGCCCTTGGCTGAAAGCCACAGGATGTCATTACCCATCACAAAAACATTTTAAATAGAGAACTACAGCAATAATAGGCCAGCACAAGGCAGCGGGTGAAACAGCACTCACCCAGCCAGGCCGGTGGGATTTAAAGGCAGGCTTTAGATCTTTAATGAACAGGAGCTTTCTCAGACCGTAGCAGGTGGGTGGTTCTGCACGCACAGTGTGAAAGGTGAGAGTCCCAGAGCCAGGGAGACCAGTGGGAGGAGGATTGGAGAGCACTGGGGAAAATGAGGGCAAGACTGACAGAGACACACACTGGCTTTTAGCTTGTTACATCTTCCTGCCACACAGCCAAGACTATCAGGTGGCTCTTGACATCTTCAACATGTGTTCCCTTAGAAAGGCTCACCTTAACAAGGCTCTCAGGAGTTGAGAATGAACAGTTTAAAATTTTATTACGAGGAGGCAGCCCAGAAGGGACTGTAATAAGCCTGGCATTATGCCAACTGTCACTCTTCCTTGAACATGGGAACATATGGTTCATTTGCCCACTTGATACTCACGCTACCTGATGTACTAGGCACTATTACATTAAGGAGTCAGTGATACACAGTAAAATTAGGTTTATTTGCTTCTTCCATTAGGAAGTTCTGCAAGGAGGAGGAAGGGGCAGAGAAGCCTGCTTCACAGTTGCTGCATAATGGCTCACGTATTGCAAAGGCATTTGCGGATATTTTATTAAGACTGAGCACTTGAAGTAAAGTAGAAGAAAAAGGAACAGTAATGATTTAGAAGGCAGATATTGCAAAATATATAGAAAGGCATGAAAAGGGGAAGGAAAATCATATAATTGGCTTGATTGCATTCAGGCAGCCAGACTCGCCTCCCCTGCCCCCCCCCCAAACACCCTACAAGATAAGATGTGATGAAAATATTTCAAAGTGTATATAAAGCCAGCACATTGTACCCCATGATTGCATTCATATGAACAGCTATAATTTAATAAAAAAAGAAAGAAAATGCCTCCAGGGAGAGAATGGCATGGTAGCTGAGTGTTGGGCCATGGGCTCTGTAATAGAAAAACTGCTTTGTCCAGGTAGGTTAGCAGGGAGAAGGATGAAGACAGACTAATTTTTATTCTGTTTCTTTACTGTGACAGGCTCTACACTAAGGGCTTTGAAACAGTGAAACAGGTCTTCCCCAGGGTACATTTTTACCCATGAAAACAGACAGATCCAGCGACTTACTCAACAACTACCTCCTCTTTTGTGTTACAGGGAATCCCAGGGTCCTTTCTCTCATCTTTTTTGCCTCTCTCATGTCCTCTTTCCTCATCACGGCTTCCCCCTCTTCCCACTTTCCCTGCCATCTTTCTACTTGTGTTTTTCCCTCAATGGAATGTGGTGTTGAAGAGGGAGAGCTCGGAGCATTGCAAAGGCAGGCAGGTAGATCCATTCCAAATTTAGGGATTGAAGGCAAAACTATCAAATGAGCACCGCTTATTCAATAATTGAATGAGACTTCATGCCACCAAATAGGTTTACCTGTTCCCATAAGGTGCCATATTTGCCAACTGCCCAGGGCTACACAGGGTTTAATGGTGGCATTACTGTGAAATAAATCACACAGAAACCATGATTAGATAAGGTCTATTTGCAAATATATATACTTGGGTAAGTAGATAAAGATAATGGAATTGGTTCCAGAGAGTTCAGCCATCCTCTTATCTCGAGCCTGAGGAACATAATGACATTCTAGGACCAGTCGCCAAGGGGTAGAATCTCTACAATTGAGTGAGTTTGATTCTCTGTGAATTTTGAAGTGCTTTTGTATTTAGCTCTTTCAGATTACTAGAGTAAAAATGACACAAATGTAATCATACATTCCTCTGAAAAATACCTGAGTAAGGAAAAAAAAAAAATGCCTTAATATTTGGAGATACGAAGGTGCCTGGTGTATTGCTTGGCATATAGGCATTGCTTAAAACAGTTACTGTCATTATTAATGACAATTTTTCTGAAATGTAGCTGGATTTTATTTTATTTTATGTTTTAGGAGTGAGGGAAAATGCAGTGGATTTTTTTTTTTTTTTTTTTTTTTTTAGGAAAATGAGAAGAAATACCACCAATTACTTATGAATTCAATTATTCTCTCAATAATAGGATCAATTTTTTTTTATCTCCAGGTCTCTGTTTATATTTTTCAGAGCTTGGATGTCACCATGACCAAACCTCAGTTAATTCTGGCATCGTATGTAATGCCGCCTGTCAGGAGACAGCATTGAGCTGTCTCTCCAGAAGGGTAACATTTCCTTTTAAATTCAGGAGCTGATCCCTGAGGAGGGAGTCTGCAGTCACTGGGCATAAGGGGACAAATCTAGGACTTTGATTTCTGTCAGTTCACTTGCTAAGTAGATCCACAAGGAAAAAATAAAAAGAAGTGATTAATCAAACCTAGCAGATGTGGAATTGATTCCCTCAGTTCCCTCAGAATGCCTCACGGAGATAACCTTAATCTGCATTCATCTCAACTTCAAAGTTTGTGGTGGTTCCTGTGACTGCTGGAGGTAAACATTTGAAACTGGGGTCTGCATAAAGGTTAGAAGGACAGGGATGACTGCATCCTTTGGGCAATGGCATGTGCGCAGATCACCTGTCCTTCCACACTTGCTGTTTATCTGAATCTGATACAAACTCAGAGGTGACACAGTATTATTTTGTCTTAAATGGACCAATTAAGACCATCAAAGGTAAAGTGCTTGTTAGAAGTGATCAACTAACTAAGAAGCAGAAATGAAACCTGAACTTGGGTGTTTGACCTCAAATAAATTTAACAAGAAACAATATCATAAGAAAGGGCAAATAAAATATTGTCTTATGGTTAGCTGGCTTACCATTTTTATCACCAGCACCAAGTATAATAGTTGGATCTTAATAGGTATTTAATAAATATTTACAGCATGAATGAAGGAATTAAAAACTGAGTGTACATATCATGGTTTTATTGATTATTAACATTTTTGGTTTAACTACAAAATCTCCAAAGTCAGTAAAACAAAGTAAACTTGAATTTTTATTAATTTAGCAACACAGAAAATATTTATTGCATGTGCTGTGACCAGATTTTTACTGGGGGCTGGACCTTTAATGGTAAATTAAAGAGTGGCACTCACTGCCCTCATGGAACTTATAGTCCAGCTGCCAGGATTGTCTGTAAACTCTGAATCCACCCAATCAGATAATTTTTGCTGCTATGACAATTCACAGCTCAGTCACTTGGTTACTGTAGCAAATCACTGGGACTTCCACACATATAAAGTTACAACTATAAGATAGAACTTGCAATTTCAACATGCCATGCTAAGGTTGTTTTTATTGATGCCTAATGTGTAATCTCTATGCAGGAAGTCCCTGCATGGGTATAAAATTTAATATTTGTTAAAGTTGTTTTCATATTATTTCATCCTCAAATAAATCTGGGAAAGAATAACCTCAATGAAAAAAGAGTAGCGTAGCATTTTTACTCAAGGTCATCATCATTTACTCAATCATCAATGATAGGACCGAAACCAGAATCACTGTTTTCTAATTCCCAATGCATTGCTCTGTGTAATATGCAGCCTAGTTTCTCCTGCAGGAATATATCTTTTTCTTCTCTTCAATTTCAGTGCTATTTCTAAAGCATGGGTAGCTCCAAAAAGAATGAGAGAGATGTTGCCTGACCATTCATTCCTAGCAGGAAACCAGACAGCCCTCGAACTCTGTAACACCATCTACCTATTTTTAGTTCAAGGAAAACTTTGCTACTCTGACAGTTTGCTATAAATTTATAGACAGTTGCTGCAAAGACGGAACTCTTAAAGCCGTCAGTATTTCGATTACGGTACATAGGCTAATAAGAAACATGTTCACATATGCAGAAACGAAGCTGGGTCTGAATTACCAACACATCAAATTAGGTTAAATTATGTGACAATAGCCCTTCGAAAAATGAATAGTTGAATATGTTTTCCATTATCCCTCCAGAGAAAAAGATTTGATTACAGAGATGGGAGACATAGCATCACATTGAAGCTTCATCATTTAAATAGCAATGTGATGGGAGCTGTCTCAATTCATGTAAGACTGGAAGGATTTGGCAAAATATATATATATTGCCACCACTTTTTATAAGTCAGCAATACAGTACGATTACCTTGAATAGGTTTCTTTAAAGCCCTCTCAACTATCTCTAGATTGTTATACTTTATTGGCAGCAAGAGTTAGTGACAATGAAATTTCAAAGTAGACAGTACCATATAGAAGTTTTATAACAAAGACTAAAAACGTACATTTTCCACATAGGTATTTTCAAGGTCAAGAACTAAAAAACATTTCTATTTGGAATCATTATAAGAAATTGAAGTTAGTTTTCTATACCTGACTCTTTTCTTCTTCTCATATACATAACTGTGCCTGCTTTAACAGAGGTAGGATAGGGGAGCATTACAGATATTTTGCTACTTAAGAGAAATAATCAGACTGGGGTGGCATTAAAAATGGGGCTCAGTGTTCTATGTTTGATTTTAAGATCTGAACCTATACAATTTAGAAAATGTGCTCAATCATTCTAGTGCCCCTTTGAAACATAATATTAGTGTTTCTACACATGCAATAAATCTCCCATTTTGCAATTAAATCGAAAAATTAATGTCCCAGCCAACCTCTATGCCAACACTCTTCCCCTGGCTCTGAAAATATTTAGTTTCATTTTTCTTTAGAAATCTGATTCCTATCCCTAAACACACATGCATACATGCACATGCATAAATTCATACATAGATAACCTTAATCAAATAAACTTCATTCATCTACTTAAAATATAAGACCTGTTCTGTGTCATTAGCTACTATTTTAATATTGCTCTGTCCAAAGCTTTCTTCCAGGGTGGTGGCTGTTGGCCAGCTAAATGCAGTTACCTTGCTAAGATTTTAGGATCTGCACTGGCAACATTGTTTTAAAAAGGAGGGTTCTGATCAAGGGGAAAAAAAGTGGTAATATCATATAATAGTTATGACTAAAGTTATAGAAGAAATAATCAATCTTGAGCATACATAGGCTTGAAGAAATGCTTTTATGTTCTCTCCTCTTTTAAGTGTTTCATATCCATTTGACATTTGGAGGCCTGCAGCAGACACCTGGCTTGCCCAGTGCTCTAAGTGGGGCAGAATGGGGGCTGGACTGTCTCTTCAGCGCGGCACACTACACCGACAGTCTGCAGTTGACACCACTTTGGGCTTTCTCGTCTTCCTTGCTCCTTCTCATTTTTAACCTTCCCTTCCTTCCTTTTTTTCCCACCGATTTTTACCTTCCACCTCTTTGTAACTCCCCAGAATAAGATTATTAAAAAGCTATTAGGCTAACACAAAGAGAAATCTAGATGCTGTATTTCCTAATAAGCAGCTTGAAGCCATGCACTTAATGAAACCAGCCAGGTCAGCAGGCAATGCAAGGAGGGCCAGCCTGGGACGTGTGCAGAGACCGAGGTCTGCTGGGGCTGGCTGTGTGACCCTTCACCTATTACTGCCCGGTGTAATCTATACTGGGCAGAGATGTATGTCTGTAATTACCACCTTCCTCTAGGACTCAGTTTATTTTAACTTTCAAGAATGCATGTTCAGCCTATAATTCATTTGCTTATTTGTTTTCTTTTTGTTAAATCTCATAATAAAATTCTAAAGCAAAGAGGAGACAGAATTACAAAAGAATAATCTGTAAATAGAAATCACAGGGTTCATTCCTTTAATCCCAGTGAGACAACACAGAGTCTGTTAGATCATTAGTAGCTGTGTTGAGGCTAGAAACATCCTAAATTTATACTATATGGGGCAAAACAAAATAAAGCAAAAACTTGCAAAGTTGCATTCAAAACAATTTCCCTTGTGCACTTTTTTTTTTCCCTTCATTTTCACATATTTACTCAAATCCTTCCTCTTCCTTTTCTTTCTCCTCTTCACATACCCTGTCTTTGGGCTTTTTAAGGTTATAGAAGGTAAATGCAGTCATTCCTGCTCTTTGAGTTAGAACTTTAGAGTCACTTTATTAATAAGGTGGAGCTAATCCGTTTTTCCACCCCCTCCGTATGAAGTGCTCTGTGTGATACTGCAGGATCTCTTCAGTTTTCCTAATCCACAGCAGTGTATTAAAACCTTGATTAGATTTTAGGGATGAAAGAGGAAACATTTATAAAGCTCCACATCTGAATCCGTTGGGAGTATATCTCCCAAGCAGTGTATGTGGGTCACTACAAAAGTTTTGAGACAGACTGTGTCCTGGTCCATTATTTCACTTCCAAGAAACACAGTTGACAGTGTCCTTTCTGATTCACCTGTGCAAGTTTCACCTTGCTCAGCTTGTCTCTGTTTCTGGAGAGGCTTCATTTGTTTACATCCAGGCAGATTTTATGTTTCTTGATTTTTTTTTTTTTTTCCTGCAGTTTTTGGCCGGGGCTGGGTTTGAACCCACCACCTCCGGCATATGGGGCCAGCGCCTTACTCCTTTGAGCCACAGGTGCCGCCCATGTTTCTTGATGTTTGTGTATCTCACAACTTTCATAATGACCCATGTACATGAAGGAAGGGGCCCAACTTAGGCCAGGCTACCAGGTTCCTTTCACCTTTTATTAAACCTTAGTTTTGAAGCATCTGTTTTTACATCTTGAGTATTTCCCCCAAACAACCTTTCTCCACAGCTGGAAATGCCCTACATGTTTATCCTTTTTAATACTGTCATTCATCTCACAGATTTTTTTTCTTTTCTGAGACACAGTCTCATTCAGTCACCCTGGGTTGAGTGCTGTGGCATCATAGCTCAGAGCAACCTCAAACTCTTGGGCTCAAGCAATCCTCCTGCCTCAGCCTCATGAATAGCTGGGACTACAGGAGCCCACCACAATGCCCAGCTAGTAGAAAAAAAAGCAGTTTGGTACAGACGGAGTCTGTCTGTGCTCAAGCCAATCTCAAATCCTGAGTTCAAACATTCCACCCTCCTGGACCTCCCAGAGTGCTAAGATTATAGGGGTGAAGACACCGTGGCCAGACATCACATAGATATTTATTGAATTTGGATTCTGTGCCAAGGCACAGGGCATACAAAGATAAATATCAAAGAATTTCTGTCCTGGGAAAAGCTTCAATCCAGGGGTATAAAGAAATTCGGACACAGGAGGGAATGTAGCAGGAAATAATGCCTGCAAGGGTCCCTCTGCTGCACTTCCCATCACGTACAGGAGAGGGGCTTCACAGCAGCCGCTGTAACCAGGGTGGGGCTCTACACAAACCACAGGGATTTCTGCTTTCTGTTTGTTTGTGTAACTCCTTATTTTCTTTCCTCAGCTGCAAGAGAAATCTTAAGATCAGAAATGACAAAATGGTGTTCCCTGCATCTAGCCTATGGATATACTTTTTTCTGGCTTGGAAAATTCAGAGCAAAGCAGATGTCTAGATTTCCCTGAAATGCTGGGAGTTCTACGAAGCTGGCTCTACCATCCCACAAAACAACCGTTGACAGATTTGGTGGTATGACTGTCCTTGCCCAGTGTGGAATTCACTCTCTAGTTTTACACCCACATTCATTTCTTCCAAGACTGACAGTTGCAGTTTTCATCATACCATAATTGTCCTTTCCCTCACCTGGTCTTTTCCCTGCCTGGTAGGATAAGCCTAGGAATTCAGGACACATATGGAGCTGAGGAGGGGCGCGCTGAGCCACAGGGATGATTTCATATCTTTAGCACGCTGGCTCATTCGCAGTAGGATTTAATTGCCAATCTGATCACACAGTAACGCAGGTGAGTTATTGAAAGAGAACCACATCTGCGGTCTAGTCACCCCTTTTATGTACAAGCATCTATGGTATAATGCAGTTAAATGTATTATTAGTGGAGAAAAACACCTGTTTTGTTCTTTCAAACTCTCCTGGAAAACCTGCCAGTGCTGATCTAGGATTTCTCGACTGTATCCATTACGGAAGGAAAGTTCTTTCTCTACAGGAACCTCTCTACATTTTTTCACGCAGTGAATTCATTATGTCATGGGGTGAACACCTGTGTGACTATTTAAAAACCACAACATCAGGTGTGTGCCAATGTGTGTCTCCCTCCTTTGTGGAATGTTCTTGGCACTGATTCGCAGAAGCCAGGTTGGGAGAAAGCCTTCAAACTGAATATAGAAAAAGGTCTTAAAGGATTATTTAAAAATATGTATCTATTATAAGTGCATGCACTGAAAATATTCCAGTCAATTCATACAAATGGGACTTTGCTTTATAAGATCCTCTTGTTTTTACTATCATGTAAAAAATGCATCTTTGGGAATTCTATTAAAAGTTTATTGTAGAGCAGGGAATTTTGAAAGACCTAGTAAATCCCCCAGATTTGGAAGATGTTATATTATAAAATGTTCTAAAATATTTTTCATTAAGAATGAAGATTAGTTTACCTTTTAGTTTGTCTCAAGTTCTCTGCTCCCCTTTTCCAAGAGATCGCTGCCCTGGGAAAAGCATTTGGTTTGCATTCAATAACAATATTCCCGCCAACTTGAACAACTGAATTTTTTTTGATGGGATTTTTGGAGAAATCTGGAGCTGAGGCTTAAAACAGAATTAAAAACAAAATTGTTAAATTACTCAGTTATCTTGAGAATAAGTGACCCAAGAGGTAACTTGGTACACTGGATAGAATCAACTACTTAACAGCTAGAAATCTTTTTCAAACTACTATGCTCAGGGCATGTTAAGACCAGATACTAATGTAACATTTAGTAACATTTAGTAATGTAAACATTTTAGACTCTCTGTTTCCATTTGTAAAATGAAGACGACAATAGATAACTGCCTTACGTTAGTGTTGGGATTAAAGGAGGCAACAGTTGTAAAGTACTGTCCCATCATGCCTGACACAAAGTATATGCTACTTAAGTAATAAACTGTAATTGATTTTGTTGTGTTGGTTATCAATTTTTTTAAAAAATTGTTCTGCTGGTGGTGGTCATTACAATAACAAAAGTATTTTGGTAGGAAGAATGCTAGCTAGAAAAAGTCAATTTCCAATAGCATTTATAATTAAGGGGGGTGAAGATGGTTTCATTAACCAGAAGAAATCTGTCACATGAACACACAGACATCAAAGAAAGGTGCGAAATTAAGTCCCTACAGAAGAAAATGCTGAGATTAAAGCAATTTAAGGAATTTTAACCTTACTAAGAAAATCATGAAATCTATTGCAGCTAAAATAATTGTTCTAAATTTGAGTATATATGCATACGTGTAAATAGCTACAGAACACCACTGAGATAAGTCAGAAGTACTACACCATGATGTCAGATTTCCTTAGGCAAGCTTTAGTGAGCAAAATGTAAACAGTCTGTCTCCTATAGGACCAGACAACCTGAGTAAAAATTAAAAAAAAAAAAAAAAATAGTTTGTGTCCATTGCAGCTTTGTTCCTACTAAATAAATGTTGCACAGGTACCAATTCATAAAGACAAGAAAGTTTTAGAGTGCCTGGGAGGCGTCTCACTTCATGGATGCTGAAACCCATGTGTCCAATCTCCATTCTGAAAGTTCAAAGGAACTGACGTTTTTCAGCTGGGCCATCCTCTCTGGCTTCTGTGCGTTTCAGCTGTTGCTTCTCTGCAGTTCACTGGATCTGTGCATATTTTTTCCTGTGATCTCAGGTTAAAGGGAATATCTTCAATTTAGGTTATGGTAACTGACCATGTGTTGCTGTGGCAACTACTCAATTCTTAGCCATAAACAAATCACATTTTAGATCTTTTTTTTTTTTCTCCTTGAAACTATAAGTTCAATGAAAGTAAAAATCAGTTTAGCCTTAATGAGGTTTAGACATAGTAAATGTTCAATAAAACAGCGGTAATTGAAGGAGTTAACAAGCAAATGTTCATCACTCATAAGCTCACAAAACTTTGTTTTGTTATTTGATTGTTCTTCCCTTTTACCTTCCTTGTTCTCCTCACCTCTGAGAAAGCTACGGGCTGAAAGCCTCCAAGGACTCATTTATTGTGGAATACACCCCTGGTTGGATTTCCCAGGTTATTATTTCTCAACTGCTTTAATCTTAGTACTCTCCATTGTAGGGGATTATTTTCACACCTTCCGTTGATGTCTGCATGTTCATGTGACAGGTTTCTAGTTAATAACATAAAAGGAGTTTACTGTGGAAGATCAGGGAAATTGCTTTCCTAGTGAAGGGACAGGAAACCTCCTGGCACCTCCTTCCTCTGTCTTGATTTCTCTAATCCCAGCAGCCATCTTGAAATTGAGTGGTTGCAAATAGGAGGCAAAGGTGATAAAGAACAACATTGTCAAGCTACAGCGTTGCAGCTGGCAGCCGGCATTCCTTTTGCTGAGAGAGAAAGTAAATCACTGGTTGGTCGCTGTAAATTGTGATTTTCCTCTTACTTATTAATTTGCAGCTGAAAATATTCCTAACCGATACTCTTTGCGTTATACCCCAAACCTCATGCCAGCATCAATGTTGGAGAAGGCTGTTCTGCTTTAGATGCACCCCGCGGTGGGCTCTTCCTCAAGCCCTAACTCATTGTCAAAGCAGAATAATAATTACCACCTTGAATTTTGCAAAAAACTCATTTAAAAATTTCCCATCATTGCAAGGGAAAGCAATTAGGAATTTACAGAAAAATTGGGTTCAGATTATTTGTAATTATAGCTTGCTAAAGCATCATTTTGAATTTTTTGGTTGTAAATGAATGACTTACCTAAAACTCTCAATTCAGCATTTGCATAAATTGTCTGATATTTGTTTTCTGCAGCACATTGGTAGACACCAGAATCTGACACATTCAGCATTGTTATGATAAGTGTCCCATTTTCTATTTGAATTCTCTCCTAATAAAGAAAAAGGCTAGTATGTTAATGCAGCTTTTGCTTAACCAGAATATGTTATTATACACTTTGTGCATATAAGATCTTATAATTTTGTATATTTATATACTGCAAAATTCTGAGCAGTGTTCTGAAATTTAAACAAATGAAAATATGCTTACTATAAGTTTAGTCATTAGTATATTTTGTTATCCCATTTATTTGAAAACTAGTATTCTCTGCATGGAATGTATGTTAACTTTCTGTTATATGGTATATATACAATAATTTGGAACAGATCACCAGTCTAATTATTCCAGAAAACATGATTGGCAGTAATGTTAGGTATGAATAGCATGATTAGACTATTGCCTTTTCTTTTTTTTCCTTTTGAGACAGAGTCTCACTCTTACCCTAGAGAGAGTTGCCTGATGTCACTGTTGCTCTCCGCAACCTCAAACTCTTGGACTCAAGAGATCCTCTTGCCTCAGCCTCCTAAGTAGCTGGGACTACAGTCTATGCCACCATAAAGGCTAGTTTGTCTATTTTTAGTAGAGGTGGGGGTCTCACTCTTGCATAGGATGATCTCAAACTCCTGGACTCAAGCAATCCACCAGCTTCAGCATCCCAGAGTGCTAGGGGGTTGTCTTGTCTTCAGGCATGCGCCACCATGCCCAGCTGTGAGTTGGGAATTTTCTAACTGAGTCTTAAGTTGGAGGAACTGAATCTTGCCTTTGTGCAGCCTACTAAAAATTGTGCCTAATCAGCCAAAATCTGTTCCCGAGTTGCATTTGGGATATAGAAACACAATTTTGAATTCACATGATGAAATAGTTAATAATAGAAATTTAACTTAAAACTAAATATTTCAAGGAACCTATTCCCATTCTCCCAGGAAAACAAAAGCAGCCTGGAGGAAACGGAATGTTACGTGCAAAAGGTATGCGGGAGGAAAATTCCACTGAAGTTGAAATAAAGAGCAGCCTTGTATTCAGCTTCCAAACTACATGTTTTTCTGTGCCTCTGTCTATGCCCACATGTGCAAAGTAAAGTGAAGCAATAACATAATTATGTGCATAATTTAATGGGGGAAAATCTCATCTCTCTCTCATTTTCTGGATATTGTAGAAGAAAGTATGCTTTAGATCGAAAAAGAGGGGAACTGCTTTAGTTTTCCACTTTCCTACAGGTTCAGAGACAGTCATCACTTTTCAATAAAAGCAAGACACTGGGTAGTGAATAAGAACTTGGGTGCTGGTATCAGGAACAAAGATTACAATACTAATTCTATCACGTACCAGCTGGGGTGTGACGACTTTCTACAGGTAGTATAAGCGCTTTAAAACTCAAAAGGAACAATAAGAGTATCTCTCGCATACACTTCTCATGAGGCTGCAACAAGGCCATATATGGAAAACATTTAACACAGAGCTTCCCTCCTATCAGAGTTCAGTAAATACCTGTGATGATGATTACCATGAGGATAATATTTGAATGTGGTTCTAGCACTGACTGTGGCCTTGTGAAAGTTTTTGTCTTGTCTCATTTGAAAGATGGGTTTTTGAAAGACAAGTTTTTGTCTTTTGCTCATTTGAAAGACAGGGATAATAGTAGTAGTTACTTTGCAAATTTACTACAGGACTAAATAAATCAATGGATCCTTCTTTTCCTAGAACACTCTTAACAACCCATGAGTAATCCTTTAGTTATAACTGTAAGTTGTTATTATCATTAGTAACAAAATTTATCTAGCACAGCAGGTGAATTTTTAGTATCAATATGGTTGCTTACCTCTGGGTTGAGGCGTTCCCCATTTTTTAACCACGTGTACCAAGGGTTTGGCTTCCCACTAGCTTTGCATTCCCACAGCAAACTGTCATAGATAGAGAGGTATGTGTTTTGGATTTTCTGTTCCCATTCTGGAGGAGCTGTTTCAAAAGAAGGGAAAAAACAACTGTTTAGTAAGGCAAATATTCAAGACATTATGTTACATTCCAAAGGCTGTAGAAATTGAAGGGCAAGGCCAACAAGTTCCAGTTGGATCGAATGCACATGATTTGCACAAGGGAAAATGCAGGAGCTTCAATATGGGGTGACAGAAATTCTGTTGCAAACATCATTGGGCATTTGGCTTAAGTTAAATGTTTATCATCTGTCATTTTGCTGCACCTGTATAACAACTTGGGAGTTGTGAAAAAAAGGTCAAAATATAGAACAGGGCCAAAGAATAATTCTGTCCTGAATATTAGCATATGTGCCAAATTAGAAAATTTATGCTAAATCTGAACCTGTACACTAACTACGAAAGTCCACTGATGATATTTGTTCTAAACAAATTAAAATTAAGTTTTCTTATGTCACACACAATTACAACTCAATAATAGCTTTAAGTAATACCAAACATGAGCCTCCTCACATATCGGCAGGATGATAAGAAATGCATGTCCACATAGAATTCAAAATAGCTTACAAAGGTTTAAGATACATCGAATTTTTGCTTAGTGTAAAAATAATATTTATTTATTTAATGTGCATAGTCTTTGGATGCATAGCATTTCTGAAGAGCGAAGTTTTAAATCTTTAACTATATATATATATATATATATATATATATATATGAAATATATAGAAGAGGAAGCTTAGGATTTGGGTCTAACCAACAAGCTTGAGTGTCAGACCTTTCCCCCTATTGCCTGGTTATGAAAAGCCCTTGGACTCTTTGGAACATGTTTCCTTTGCTCTAATGATAATGAGTTCAGAGATTTCTACTGGAGGTTACAAAGATACAATATAGATGGATATATTGTATCCATTGATGGATACTATTACTATTACCTGGTTCTAAATTATTATTTAAATATAACAATATAATTGAAACCAAAAGACTCTTTTTGTGAATTTTTTAGGTATTATTGAACTCTGAGGTAATTGAGTCAATTCTTAGTTCTTTTGAGAACACTTCAGCAAGTGAATTAATATTTGACTAAGAAGCATAATGATTACCTTATTGACCAGTTATCTATTATTCCCCCACAAGGGCCATTTTGGACTCAGTAAATGGCTAGTTTGGTTGTGATGTGTTTCAAACGGATGTGGTGGAGAGCTGTGGGAGAGCAGGAGTCAGTTTTAGAAGATCTTTCCAGTCTCTTATGTGGAATGTGCCCATCATCTGTGAGAGGTCTTGCTAAAATAATCTAATATTTCTTGTCTATAAAATAACTTAAAGTTATTTCTCCATCATAAAAATATTGTAAGAATCATATGAATTAATACTTGTATAATTTCTATGTAACAGTTGCTGTATCAAGGTACAGGAAAGTACCTCAAGATTGATTTCTCTTCTACAGATACTTTTGTATTCTGGGTCACCTCTTGGCTATATCTTTGTCCCCTTTTGAATGGAAAAATGAGAAATATTGATTAAAAGATAGACCAAGTCTTTAAAATCTTGGGTCTACTAAAATTTCCAGTTGCATCCTTATTATTTCATTTGCAAAGGATTCTAAATTCCAAAGACTATCCTTTTAAAAGTAGGTACTATTAAAAAGAATGTATGTGTGTATGTGTGTGTATATATATGTATATATATTTTCTGCTAATATTGCTGAAACTGTAGGGGAATAATCAGTAGGAAATAATATCTATATATAAAATAGTAGTTTTCATTTCAGGTTAAAATCTAAGGAAATGGAAAATAATATAACCAAGGCACAATATGTTCTCCCCATCAGGATACTAAATCAGCATTCCTATGAAGTAATTATAGTAGTACTATAAATGTTTTTAGCTATCAAAAAAAAAAAAAAAAGTTTTTCCAACTATTTTATCATTAATTCTAAACATGTGTCATAAAAAAGTATTTTTGGTCATATATAAATGCAGTTTTAAAAAGTTTTCTAATGCAGATATATTGAATTTACCAAAGAAGTTAAGAATATTTTGACATCACTCAATATTCTGATCCTTCTGAGATATGTCTTATGGTTTATTTGATATTAAAAAAAAAATTTCCAATGTGTGTGTATTTCAGCCTGGATGTGAAAAAACATAAAGACAACTTTCAAGTAATGTATGCATGCATCATCTCTCTTAAGTTTATGGGAGACTCTAGTGACTGGGACAAATATATAATTTTTTTTCTTTTTTTATCTTTTTTTTTATTGTTAAATCATAGCTGTGTACATTAGTGCAATCGCCTGTACCCATTCTAAGATGCACCATAGATGTGGCCCCACCCATTACCCTCCCTCCACCAAAACCTCCCCCCTCCCTTCGCCTTCCATGGCCCTTTCCCTATAGTCTTGTGCTACAGTTGGGTTATAGCCTTCATGTGAAAGCTATACAAATATATAATTTTTAATGGAACAGTGACCTTATTTTTCTATTACCTATTTTCTATTACATATGAATAGACAAAATCTGAGAAATAGATACAAATACCATAAACCACCATTCGGTATTAGATTCCCCAGTTATTTTTCTCCTTCATTTATAAAATCTAGTTAGAATTTTAATTAAGATTGCCATAGGTTGCTGCTGAATGTTTTATGGGAATTATGTTGGAGTTCATGCTCCCTTGTATTATAAACTTTTATGGCTTTCACACGACACTGCTGATATTTTCAAGGCAATTAGAATAAGCGATAGGATGCATAGACCATGCTGAAGCTAAAGTCATAATTTTAAAATGGTCTTCCCACTGGCTAATCATTGCATTAGGCATCCTAACCTGGACATATTTCTTCCTTACTGCTCCTTTGACACTTTTCCATAACATGCTAATGACTTGCACCATTTGCTATAAAAAATATTACCAAATATTTCATAAACTTTTTGAAATTCAATTAGCTCACCATAAAAAATGAGTTGACCCTTGGCAAGGTTTCTTCCTCGAAGGTTGCCTGCAATGCACTCATAAAAGCCTTCATCTTCTTGTTGAAAGTTTGGGATTTCAAGGATAGCTTGGGATTTGCTGTACTTGACTTTCCCTGGCAATGGGCTTCCATCCAACCTCCTCCAACTAATATCAGGGACTGGACTAAACAGTTATACCTCATTAGAATAGAAGATAGTTTAGTCTTTATGATAGCAGAATAAAACAATAACATCCTTAAAAATAACTCTCAAGAAAAGCAATTCAGTCTATTACGTTGTGATTAGTTTCCAGAACTCATGCAATCATTCAACATCATTCAGCCAGTCATTTATTTAACACTTTATTAAATTGTGCAAGTCACTGTGCTATGTTTAGGGAAAATATTGCTGAATAAAATAGACGTGTCCTCTGTCCTCATGTTGCTTATAGACTAGTGGAAAAATATCCCAGAAACAAATAATAAAATAAACAAATTTGCAAATTGTAATAACTGAAACAAAAGAAATTGAGTGCATAGATGGTATTCAGATTGTATCAATTTAAATACTGTAGTCAAGGAAATTCTTTGTGAATATGTGATATTTAAAACTAGATAGGCTCTACTTTTATTTGTAAATTTTAAGGCAAAATGTAAATTTCTGTAGAGTTAAATTGGTACTAATAGGTAATTGGAAACCTATTTGATAGGTGAGCTAATTATCAAGAGGGATCAGTACTATGAACCAGACACATATGAATAGGTGATAGATCTTCTATTATCCTCAAAAGAATGTACTCGTTTATATATAATTTTGAAAACAATGATAAAGATGGATTTATAGTGCACTCTGTCTCTAGTTAGAAAGAATTTGTAAATAGAGTTCCTTTATATTTTGGAATATAGTCTAGCATTTCATGTCTAGTGATTTTAATCTAATATGGATATATTTTAAAAGAACAACAATAAATTATATAATATTTGAAACTAAGTGTTAATTCAATAAAAGATAAATTTAACAACATAGAAGGCATCATTGTGACAGTTATAAAAAAATGCAGGCAATGAGCAAATTCTAGCAGAAAGTAGTCACTAAAAAACTGAGTATTCACTCGCTTATAAAGAGAGTCTCCAGGCTGTTGAAATCAACATCTCTCCTATCCTCCTGTCAAGTCATTCTTTGTTCTCTTATGGATTTGAAGATAATTTAAATATTTCTATTCTAATTATATTCCAAATTAATCATAATAATGGTAGTAAGTCATTTTGCAAAGTCAATTTGTAAACCTTGTAGAAGATACAGACTTTCTTTCAGTCAGCAAAAGTGATACAGGAGAATCATCTGATCACATGCAAAGTAGTTGACAAATAAAGATCTGGAGAGTCTGTGCAGGAACCAACTGTAGAAAATTGGTGATGACTCAGTAGAGGCTTCAAATAAAGCGAGAAAGCTGATGAAGCCCTAGGAATTTTTATTAGCAAAAAATTATGATTCTCCTATGCACATCAAAGATAAAGTACCAAATGTCATATTTTTGTGTTCATACATATTTGTCAGAAAGCATGCCCTAAATCAGTGTCTGATTCATCTATTTTTCTCAGAATTAGCATACAGTTACAGTTATATCTTGAGTGTTTTTAGACACAAAATAAAATAATTATCATAAATTTAGATTATGTCCTTTTACAAAGCCTTGCCACTTACCTCAAATTTAAGTTGACATTTTAGTAAATTGGCATATTCCTGGCAACAATTAACCTTGGATAACGGGCTTTCCTTTTCATGCATGTTTGTGAAATGCCAAACCAATAACATGAATTTCTAAAAGAAAACTTATTCACACAGAAAAATATTCACAAAGTCTGGTGAATTTTATAGTATTTGTGGTATTACTCAGTTAAAAAATACATGTATTGCATATGTGAACACATTGAAGTTCTGATCTTGTCGGTAGTTGAGAGATAAATACCATTAATTTTCCTCTCTCTGCTTACTTCTATTTTCCATTATTTTCCTACAGTGAGCATTCATTACCTGTGTAATAAAATTTTTCTCAGAAAATTTATTTATAAAGAGAAAAATAAATAGAGGTCCTGATACTTGTCTGAATTAATGATCTGTTGG
Organism: Loris lydekkerianus; assembly: GCA_963574355.1. Classification (NCBI taxonomy): domain Eukaryota; kingdom Metazoa; phylum Chordata; class Mammalia; order Primates; family Lorisidae; genus Loris; species Loris lydekkerianus. Next base: position 23,176 of record CAUYPK010023622.1, read on the forward strand.
TATCTTTTTATGACAGTGAATCTTTGAGGCATGTGAAAAATTCATGCAAAATATCCAACTACAAAAACTTTTATTCTAAAACATTCAGACAAAAAGTAAGTAAAAATGGCATATTTTTCCCATTGTTATTTCTTGGTTCTGTAGATTGATTGTGAAGACAGAAATCAATCTTTTACATAACTAAATACGTAAGTAATTTTGAGAATTTTGACAATTATAATTATTACAACAATATCACGTCAAATAGCTGCTCCTTATTAACTCTGAACCATGTGCCAGTTATTGTATATGTGTATAACAGGTACGTAGAATTTCATTTACATTTCCTACAGCTAAAAAGGCAGAGCTGGGATTTCTTTCAAGGTTTTCTTGCATCAGAAGCTATGAGGGAATCCTGACCTCACAGATTCTATAAGATCATTCCCTGACAGCCTCGGTTTTTGTGATTTTACAAAAGTGGCTTTCCATTTTAAGTGTCCCAGTCCTGCATTGATAACAAAACAAACAAACAAACAAACAAACAAAAAAAAACAACAAAGCAAAACAGAAAAGCAAGATTAACCAATCCCAACTACTGTGACAACTGCCAACACTGAAATCTCACTAAATTGTTTTTCTTGAAGGGAAAAAAGAGGTGTCCTATGCAGACATACTTTGCCCATAGTTGTATATCATAGTGTCAGAACTGAACCCATATCCCATCAAAGAACGTTTCCAACCAAGATCCTGGTGTACTTTCACCCTCTTCAGCCAGTCCAAGTTATCTCTCTATTAGGGAGTTCACACAGACTGTAGCCAACTTTATCACACAAAGAGAAAGCTGAAACCAGGTAGAAATTCACATGTCCCCAGGGCACCAGTAAGTGCTAGGGGCCAGGACATAGATACTCCAGCTGCCATGGCCCTGGATGTGGGACAAATCTATGGATTACCTGTCTTCACTCCAGAGCTCTTCTTATAGGACTGAGCCAAAGTTACCTTTCGTGGAACCTTGCTGGCACAATACTGGGCTTGGCTACTTTTGCTTTCCTGTCCCACTTCCATTTTCCTGTGGATTCTTCCTAAGAAATCTAATAAATCAGTTCAAAAAACCTCTCCTGTCAGAGTGTGGCTCTTGAAAATCTGATTAATTAAAAACCCTAATTTACTCTAATCATGTGCTACTTTAGTTATAATATGAACTATAGATAACCCTTAAATATTTCTTATGACATTTATATACAGCCATTAGACACACACACAAAAGTGGAAGTCTGGTGAAGTGAAAGTCAATGACATATAAGACAAATCTGAGAACTTATTGTTATATGGGGCCAAATGACACCAGAATATTAGCAAAAGGGAAAAAAATGCGAGAGATGTGGACCTTAACAGAGACATGTAAAATGCTCACTTAAAAAAGAAACTCCTCTAAAATGTTCTTTTTTTTTAAACCCCATTGGAGTTTGGAGTGATGTCTTTGATAAACCATTCAATTACAGAGAAGATTGTAAGATTCAGTCTACAGTATTCAGTTCTAACAAAAGAGTTTTCAATTTGGAAGATGGCTATAAGATTTATATTTCTGGATTCTAAATCCACATGGGTCATGTGTTAGCTTTTGCTTGCATTTTTATTTTCCTTAGAAAACCCAATCCTCTCTATCTTTATCCATCTGATTTGAGTTGTACTGACTTCACCTTGGATATCAGGAGTGAGCACATGATTCAGGTCTTGCCATTGGAGGCTTGTACCCCATGGCCACCTTGACTGGTCAACAAAGGAACCAAAATAAGCCAATAAGAGACAATTCAAGTTAATTCGGGAACTGCTTTTGGAATGATTATTGAAGGGGTATCTTTCCACTAAGGTTTTTTGAGACAGTGGGATAAAACTTTAAGCAATACTTTTCTAGCAAATGGAGACAGTGTCTTTGAAAGTCAAAGCTAACACAGAGGAGAGAAACTTGGAATTCTTCACACATCTAAATCAAGTCATGCCTGGTTGCCAAAAATAAAAATAAAAAATAAAAATCTCTCTTTGAACATTTCAGTTAGCCAATACATTCTCTTTTTGTCTTGAGCCCATTTGAGTCATTTTTCTGCTATTTTCAACCCAAAAGGACCTGACAAACAGATTCTAAATGCTGCAGTTCAAATGCTAGCTGGGTTACTTTCTACCATGAGACTGAATTAAATGATATGGTGAATTCCTCCAGGATATGTGTATTATATTGTATGCTAGAGATATTATAGAATCTTCCAATGGAAAAAAAAATCAAAAAATAATAAAAGTTTTTAAATTTAAAAAAGAAAGTCTTAAGTATATTTTAAGGCTGTATTGTATATTAACAAAAATTTTCATGGGAGAAAAGATTTCATAGTTACTAATGAAATCGTGGTTTTTTCAGATTGGTTGTATCACTGCTAAACATGAATTTCAAGTCCCTGATGATTACCATTGATTATGTACAATATAGAGTCAGAAAGTATAAAAGCAAATATTATTTAAAAATATATACTTTTTTTTTCTTTTTTTGCAGTTTTTGGCTGGGGCTGAGTTCAAACCTGCCACTTCTGGCATATGGGGCCAGTGCCCTACTCCTTTGAGCCACAGGTGTCACCCTAAAAATATATACACCTTCTAATGAGTAGTTCCCATTTTGTCCTGGAAATGTTTACGAACACAATAAATGAATTGCTTTAGATTTTATGCCATCTCTCTTTTCTGAAGCCATCCCAATGGGCAGTGGGTGGGAAAAGCTGAAATCAATGAAAAACAAAATTATTTTAGTAGTATGCCTTAATGTTTAAATGCCAGTTAATTTTTCCAAGATACCCCACAGTGCGTAAATAATACTAATAACAATTACAGTAAAGTTATGATAGCATAATATTATAATTTGCGCAATGTAAAAGAGAAAATGGCTCATACTTTGTTATATTTTATTGCATATTAATAAGCATGAATTTTCTCATTTACAGTACGGGAATTAATAATAGTACATAATCCAGAGGCTTCTTGTGAGGATTAAATGAGATTACCCATGTCATGTGCTTAGCACACTGTCAAGCACACGTTAAACAATGTGTCTGAACATTCAAACAAAAAAATTAATCAAATATTTTAAGATCATTATGATGTGATTATTATCTCAAAAACAAGAATCCTAGTTTATAGTATTTATTTTCTACTCTCTTTTAAGGGCTACATATGTCTAGGTATTCAATACAAACTGATTTATAAGTATTTCTTCATAAGGAGAGTAGGAACCTCTCAGATGAGGCTGGGCATGCCTGCCTGAAGAAGACTTCTCTTTTTCAATCTGGCAAATCTCCTAGGACCATTGCAGTAGGAAGGAAAGGAATTAGTGTTCTCCAAAGAGAAGAAAATCTGGCATAAGAAAGCTGTTCATTTAAAAAAATGATACTAATGATTAATTGAGTGTTTACTATGTACCAGGCTCTGTGAGAGATGGCTTTCAGGTGTCATCTGAATTAAATACTTAGCTGGCATCTCCTAACAATGCTAATGAACTTTTTAGAATGTTACTCACGTTTAGACAGGTAATTTCAACTAAATTATTACCTGCCAACTCTCTTCCACTTAGAGTTCCAGCACAGGCTAATTTATCGAGATCTACCTTCTAATTCTTTGGAGTTGCCACCCATTCAATTATAAGCATCAGTGGACTCTTCCACCTTCTGTGCCTTCAGCATTCTTTTTAGGTTCCACCTAGTTTGTCCACCTTGATAACACGAGGAATGCAATCAATGTTCACTGGCAGTTCATTTAGGTTCAAAGTAAATAATCTATTTAAAATGCAGAGTCTATAAATTAATCACACCAAAGAAATGTCAGAGAGCAAGGGGAGTTTTGAAGGGTCTTTAGAATAAAGATCATTGTTAAATCTCCTGGAACTGTGCCATTATAGAGTTAAAATAAATGGTCTCTTTATCATTCTGAAGACAGAGATGAGCCATTCCTGGCAACCTTTCCTTTGTAGTTACAATTCAATCCACAATAACCATTCTATTTCTTTTCTTCTTTTTAAGAAATTGAGTTTGGATGTGAATCTTAGTAAGAAAACCAATTTGAAGCAATGCTCTCATCCAAAGTTTCCTCAGACCATAGATGAAGGATTCATGAACCCATACTTTAAAAGGAACACTGCAAAAGTCTTTTCTTATTTTGTTCCTGTTTTCTAAATGAAGTTTGCCTGAAATGTGAGTCCTCACAGCTGTGAAATACTCCTAGATGATAAAAGCAAAGTTGTTTTTTTGTGTTTTTTTTTTTTTTTTCTCTCTTTCTCTCTCTCTTTTTTTTCCTCTGGTTTTCTCCTTAAATAAGCATTGCCATCAATACAAACTTTTACTCCATTCTGTCACATCATTATGCTTCTACAGAGGGAGCATCCTATTAATTTTATCTGAAGACAAAGAATACATTTGTTAACCATCTGGCCTAGTTCAACCTGAATTAGAAGTTAAATTAAAACTCTTCTCACACAAGTAGGGACTGTGCTTCAATTCTATACTTTTAGTCCATAAATGGAATTTTTATTACTAGTGCTATTTGAGAAAGCTTATATTTCTCCCCTGGATTTCTTAAACCTCATTATCCACAGCTTAAATCCAGACCATCCTAAGTTTTTAACTAAAGACTGGTGCAGAGAACTAGTTTTGTAAGATGCTTGCATGTGGGATTATTCTTAACCTGAACCTTATTTCAGAAAATCCTGTCAGTGGCCACTTTTTAATCGAAGAGAGTGAAGCAGAATAACAAAACCAGCAAAAAATGCCTTTGTTCAATTTTCAGACTATTCAGCTAGCTGGTTTTATTTCCCCAACTTAAAATATTCATACAAAAAGCTTGGAATACAAGATTATCCTGTGAGGATACAATATGGATAAATTCATGAGTTCTGTACAAAACCAATCTCACTGTTTTGGGAAAAGGAAAACATTTTTTTTTTCCTGAGCATCGTAAATACAGTCATGATTCTGCACTAGTTGTCAGTGCTTACTGTAGAATGAATGATTATGTTGCCCCCAAATCCAGAGATTGGAAACCTACCCTCCAAGGTGATGATATTTGGAGATGGGTCCTTTGGAAGGTGATAAGGTCACATGAGTCCCTCATAAATGGGACTAGTGTCCTTATAAAACAGGCCTCAGGAAGCTTGTTGCTCTTCTACCACACAAGGACAGAGCTTGATGTGCTATCTATGACCCAGAAGGTGGGCCCTCACCAGACACCTTGCCAACCACTAAATCTGCCAGCACTTTGATCGTGAATCTCAGCTTCCAGAACTGTGACAAATAAATATCTGCCGTTTACAAGCCACCCAATCTATACCATCTTGTAGCCATCCAAAAGGACTAAGACAGTACCTGTATCAACTGTCCCTTGGGGAGGAAATCTTATAGAACACATATATTAGTGTGGTATTTGACACCACAGTTGTCACAGCCAATTCAAAATCCACAAATGGTTTGCTCATAAAAATAATTGTACCAGAATGTCACCTGCACCTGGACTAAGAGGACAAAGGTTAATTTTATAGAACTAGCTTCTCCAAGCTTAAGTTTTCTCTTTACATTAACTAGAGATAACAATGGATATATAAGTAGAGCAAATGAGAAAGTAGTAGTGAGAGTGCATTCTGAAATATAAAATTTGAACCAGAAATTAAGCCTTAGTAAATTGCCTCACTATCAAGACCACCAATAAAGACAATAAGGGACCTTTGTGCAAACATTCTCTTAGAATTCTGTTGTCAATTTCCACTCCTTTTAAGATAAGTAAAATAAGCACTGATTCATATGTAAAACATAAACTTAAGCTCATTATTGTAAGACATGATAGAGCTAAAAATGATACTATATTTATCTGTAAATTAATGGTTTGTTCCTAATCTTTATTTCTTTTTAATTGTGACCCTAAATAAATACTTATGCTGCTCTTAGGCAAGAAGATGATAATTTGGTCAGGGTAGGTGGGATTCCCAAGGCTTATGTTATCTTGAGTTTATTTGACTTGACCTTACCACAGTTTATAATCATAAAATTTCATATAAGGAAGTACATGAAACATTCAACATTATATTAATATTTCATGATTCTATTGTTATTATATCTAACACATATTTGGCACATATTCTATGGCAGGCACTGTGCTGAGCACTTCTGAAAGCCATGACTAAGGTTGTACAAATTTTGTAGACGAACAGATTGGGAGTAGGATAGTTTGAGTTATATGTCCAGCATCATATAGTAAATTAAAAAGAAAAAACTTGAAACAAAATATGTCTTTTCATACAGTCTGAGCTTTAAACTACCATGCCTTGCTGTCCCTCCATGAATTAATCAGCTTCAAAATGAAGCAAATCTTAGTAGGATATATCATATGTACTTAGCAATAAATCTTCACCTAATGAACTAATATGTTTTGCAACACGTAGATAAACTTCATTTTGTACAGGATCTAAAAAGTGAAATTATGGACTTTTAAAATTATTACTTTAAACATATTGAGATTCCTCCAAATTCTTGTAAAGGCTTAAAGATGAACTCCACAGTTAGCTGGAAAATAGGAAACAAGTAACTTATTCACTTTCCCTAGCTCAGTTCCAACTTTGATTTAAAATCTTTCTCTCCTGTAACTGCTAATTACTTAAGAGTAAGAATTGTGGATCTCCTGAGAGAGGTGGTAATAGACTGGGGTACAAAGGATGAAAAGTCGCTTCCGGAACTATATATATTCTTATTGGATAATTTTTTAGAGCCTTTAAATTAGTTTAATTTTAGAAACAGCATGTAAAATCGAATTTATTCTTTTGGGGAAAAAAATGGAAGGGAATGTTTGACATTAGATTCACCGTACATCTTCAATATCAGAAGAGGCTCACATGTGTGATGGATTCCTGGTCTTTGAAATGTAGCCTCTACAGTCATTCTTGAGGAGAATGTGGAAAGATATTTCAGAAACCTTAGGATTTTATACATTTTATACGTTTTATAATTTTAATTTTCTAAATATATGCTATGGGATTTTATGTGAACATAAGCAAAATATAACCACAAGAATATTTATTACAGTGTTATTTATAACAACAAAAAAGAATAAAAACAAAACAGAAGGAAACTAAATGTATAGTAGTAGGAGAGTAACTGAAAAAATATATTGCAATACACCACTGTCATAGTATGAGGGTCCAAAAGACAGTTTGATGACCTACAGATGTGTTCACAGTATTATTTTAATAATATTATTTTGCAAAAAAAAGGATGAGTACTATGCCAATTATATTAAAATTAGAAAATATGTATATCAAAATATTGAGAGTACTTATCCTCTGAATGAGAAACTAAGTATAACGTTAATTTTATTTTCTTTTTTGTTTTCTTTAGTGCCTAAATTGTTAGAATTTTCTTAAATGAGCATGTCTTACTTTCACAATAATGTTACAAAAACCTTACTAAGTGGGGCAGAGTAAGATGGCAGACTAGAAACATCTCCTTGGTGTCTACTCATTATGAGACAGGGGAAAGTGGCATTCAGCCACATCTAGCAGGGGGATCTGAACAGAAACATCACTCTGGGGCACAGTGAAGCAGCAGAAGACTGTGGGATCCAAGAAGAAGGTCTGGAGATGCTGAACACTGACATGGAAGGCAGGTGGTTGGTATGGGCAGAAGTCAGCTAGTTGGCTCTCCCATGGAGGGCTGGGGATGAGGAGGAGTTGTCCTGTAGTATTTTGATTCCAGACTGGGCTGCTTGCTGGAGCAGTAAGTAGAGTCAAACAGCAATCAGCAGCTGGGGTTGAACACTTGGCAGGTTAGTTCTCCCAGTGGCTTTGCAGCTGGCAGGGCACCACAATGGTGGGAAGACCACATGCATAAGAGGGGAACAGTGTGTGGTATCCTAGTGCATTACATGTTCTGGTGCACCTGCTGAGCTCCAGCAGGCATCCTTAGGGTGAGAGGAGCACCCTTGCATTCTCTATGAGGAATGGTATTTTGTCAGGGGCACTGTCTGATGGGCCTCCTGGAAAGTCTGCCAAAAGCTTTGAGACCCCAGTCCTGTGGGGACAGAATGCTAAGGAAGCAAACAGGCCTGGATTGAGGGCAAAGAATTCAGGAAGACAAGATCAGGTTTCTCTTGCAAATAGATAACAGATGATATATAGAAAAATCAAGCATGTGTTCTCTGTCAGTAGAGAGACACTACAGTGCCATCTGGTGTCCAGAAAATATATTGCTATATAGAGAGAAATACACACACAAACATGCACATATATATATATTGTTTTACAATTTTTGCTTCTTTCATTTTTTCTAGATTTTTCTTTTTTACTCTTTTATTTTTTTTTTTGTTTAGTTTTTCCTTGGTTGTGTTTTTATTTTTTTTTTTTCATTAGCAAGTTTTCCTCTATTTTTCTTATGGTTTTTCAGCACCTTTTATTCTATCTTTCCATTTCCTTCCTTACTCTTTATTTTGGCAGAGATTTCTCTAATTTTCTAATATTTCCCACATAAATTTCTCATACAACACCTAAAATATCCATTTTTATCCTTCCTTGTCTTATAACTCTACTTTTAATTAATTAATTAATTTATTTATTTTTTAATTTTTTTTCTTCTCTGAGGTTTGGTTCAAGACATGATTGATCTTTCATGAGATCATGAGCTTTCTTGGGTTTCTTTTTTAGCTTTGACCTTTGCAAAGAAGTATTTGTTGGTTCTTACTGCAATATACTGCTGTTTTCCTTCTATATTGGACAGAGGTAGGATCTTGCCTTTTTGCAGGCTAGTAATCAACTTCTGACTTAGAAGGACCTGGCCAGTCCAGCACCCAAAGTCCTAGAGCATCAGGTGTGGTTAAAGCATTCTGCTAAACACCACCATTTCTCCTGATGCTCTCTTTCTCTGTTGCTATTCTTTTTCTTTCCATTTATTTAATTCTTTTCTTCTGCCAACTTTTTTTTTTTTTTTTGCACTTTTTATATTTTTGTTTTCTTTCTTCCTTACACTCTTTACCCTATCTTACTTTTGGCCTCACACCAAAAGGCCACTTCAATGCCTAAGTTCTAAGACAAGGTAACTTAAAACAAAGGAGGAGGTGAGCAGGAAAAATTAAAGGGAATGAAGTAAACAAGAAGAAGAGACAAATGAGAATGAATGAATGAAATATTCTGGCAACATGAAAAACCAGAATAGAACATCCCTCTCCAAAGGAATCATGAGCTATGTACCACAGAGGATTCCACCTGTAAAGAATTAATGTAAATGACATAAAAAGAATTTAAAATATGGATGGAAAAAAATAAAGGGCATTGAAGAGAAAATGGAAAAACACAACCCAAAAAATGGACAAAAGATATGAGTAATATAAAAAAGACAAGACAGTGCATAAGGACTTAAACGAGTCAATGAGAGAATGTAAAGGTGCAGTAGAAAGTATCAATAACAGATTGGACAATGGATAAGAACAAATTCTGGTGCTAGAGGATAAAGCTCTTGAGCTAACCCAGGCAGTTAAAGAGGGATAAAAGAAGAGACATAAAGCAGAATATTCACTCAGATAATTATGGGACTTCATGAAGCATTCAAACAGGAATTATAGGTATTCCTGAAGGGAAATAAGAACATCTCAAAGGAATGGAAGTCCCACTGGAGGATAGCATAAAAATTTCCCAAGTATCATTAAAGATTCCTAAACACTCATTTTATAGGGATATCAAACTCTGGATCATCTAAATACAAATAGAGAACCTCTAAGAAACATTATAGGGAAACTTTCCAAAATCAAGATGAAAGAGAAAATTCTGCAAGCAGCCAAGAGTAAGTGCCAACTGACTTATAACAGCAGATCCATCAAAATGGCAGACTTCTCAGCTGAAATTTTCCAAGCAAGAAGAGAATGGTCAGCTACCTTTAATATTCTTAAACAAATAATTGTAAACCCAGACTCTATATCCTTTTAAACTGAGCTTCAAAATCAAGGGAGAAATCAAATCTACTACTGATATGCAAACATTGAGGAAATTCTCAACAAGACCAATTAACTCTACAGGAAATACTTAGACCTATTCTCCACACAGAACATCAAAATGGATCACCAATAAGTTACATACCCAGAAACTAAAGAACAAAATCTAGCTTCCACAATGGCACACAGGATAAAACTAAGCAATAGACTTTCCTAAAATAAGATGAGTAGAACTCTACCACACTTGTCAATTCTCTCAATAAATGTAAATGGCTTGAATTCCCCACTGACGAGGCATAGGTAGGCCAATTGTATAAAAAAGGACAAGCCATCCACATATTGTCATAGGAAACATACCTTGAAAGAAAAAATAAGACTCAGGGTAAAAGCTTGGAAAACAATATTTCAGGCAAATAGAAATAAGAGGAAAGGAGGGGTTGTAATCTTCTTCTCAGATATAAGTGGATTTAAAGCAACTAAGGTCAAAACATACAAAGATGATACTTCATATTGGTCAAGGGAACAATACAACAAAAGGACATTTCAATTCTAAATGTTTATGCACCCAACTTAAATGCTCCCAGATTTATGAAACAGACCTTAATTTGTCTAAGCAATATGATATCCTATAAAACCACAATACTAGTGCACTTTAACACACCTCTTGCAGAGATGGATAGATCCTCTAAACAGAAACTAAGCAAAGATACAAAAGACCTGAATGCAACCATAGAGCAAAAGGGGTAAATAGACATGTGTAGACCACATCATCCCAAAGCTAAAGAATATACATTTTTCTTATCAGTCCATGAAACATATTCCAATATAGATCATATACTAGGCTACAAATCAAACTACAACAAAATAAAAAAAAATTGAAATTATACCTGAATCTTCTCAGACCACAAGGCAATAAAGGTGGAACTTAACTCCAAGAAAAATTTTCATTTTCACTCAAAGACATAGAAATTAAGCAACCTTATGCTGAATGACAGTTGTATTAAGGAAGACATAAAGGAAGAAATCATTAAATTCCTCAATCATAACAACAATGAAGCTTACCAAAACCTTAGGGATATTGCAAAAGTAATCCTACAAGAGAAATTTATCATATTAGATGCCTACATCCAAAGCACAGAAAGAGAACACATCAACAATCTAATGAATCATCTTAAGGAATTGGAAAATGAAGAGCAGTCCAATTCCAAGTCTAGCAGAAGAAAAGAAATAACAAAAAGAAATCGGATATAAATGATATTGAAAATTAAAAAAAAATCATTCAGAAAATCAATGAAACAAAAATCTGGTTCTTCAAAAAGATAAAATCAATAAACCTGTGGCCAGATTAACTAGAACAGAAAAGTAAAATATCTAGTAACATCAATCAGAAATGAAAAAGTGGAAATAACAACAGATACCACTGAGATATGAGAGATTATTTCTGACTACTACAAAAATATGTATGCCCAGAAATCTGACAATGTGGAAGAAATGGACCAACACTTGGAATCACACCACCTCCCTAGACTTAACAAGGAAGTAATGCAACTCTTGAACAGATCAATATTAAGTACTGAGATTGAAGAAACAATAAAAATCCCTCAACAACCACAACAAAAGCCCTGGCTTCACACCAGCATTCTGGCAAATCTTCAAAGATGAGCTTGTACCTATGCTACAGAACCTATTCCAAAACATTGAGAAGAAGGAAACCTTTCCTAACATGTTCTATGAAGCAAACATCATCCTGATACCAAAACCAGGAAAGGACCCAACTAAAAAAGAGAACTACAGACCAATTTCACTAATGAATATTAATGCAAAAATATTCAACAAAATCTTAGCCAATAAATTTTAGCTATACATAAAAAAGAAGTACACATCATGTTCAAGTAAGCTTCTTCCTAGTGATGCAAGGCTGGTTTAACATATTCTAATCGATAAATGTAATTCACCATATCAATAGAAGCAAAAGCAAAAACTGTATGATCCCATCAATAGATGTAGAAAAAGTATTTGATTAAATTCAGCATTCTTTTCTAACAAGAACACTTAAGAATTTATGTATAGGTGGCACGTTTCTTAAAATAATTGAAGCCATCTATGACAAACCCACAACTAATATCATACTGAATGGAGTAAAACCAAAAATTTTCCACTTAGAGCAGGAACCAGATAAGGAAGTCCTCTATTACCACTACTATTCAACATAGTGCTGGAAGTTCTAGCTAATGCAATTAGGCAAGCAAAGGACATAAAGGCCATCTAAATGGGGGCAGAGCAGGTCAAACTCTTGCTCTTTGCAAATAATATGATCTTTCCTATGATCTCCACTGCCACAGGGCCAAGTGCATCATGAAGGAAGTTCTTTGATGGGCCCTCTTCAGCATGCAGGCCATAGGCCATGTGCTGTGTGGCACCTCCTATTATAGGCAACAGCTCCTTGATGCCACAGAGGGAGAGAAGCCCCCCAGGGCAAGACCTCATCCCTCATCCTGACCTTTCTGAAGATACTGCAGTGAAATCTCAGGTCCTTGGAGGCCTTCTGCAGCCAGGGACTGGTCTGGGGACACTATGCTTAACTGGTAGTACCTGCAAGCTTGGCCACTTCTTATCACCCCTCCCTCACCATACAGGACCATAGATGAGGAAGCAGAAGGAAGGGCTGGAAAACTGGGGTGGGCTGGCCAAAGGAGAACTTCATGTTCCTGGCATGGCCCACTTCCTTTCTGCCAAGCATAGCTTAGCTGACCATGATTGGTCTCCCATAGGCTATGGCATGAAATCTGCCTCTCAGCAATCTGTCTTCATAGGCTGCATTTTCACAGCACTCCCTACCTTTTGGCTCCTCCATCTCAGAATTCTCCTGAGTGAACTGTCAAGCTCACCAGTGTATGTTGTTAGAGAGTTTACAATAAATTCTTTATGGCAAAGCTAAAACTAACAAACAAACAAACAAAAAAAAAAAAACTTAGAAAACCCCAGAAATAACCACAACACTCCTGGACATGATCAAGAAATACAGTATCGGGTGGAGGGAGGTTGTATTGGTGGGACTACACCCATGGTGCATCTTACAAGGGTACATGTGAAACTTACCAAATGTAGAATGTAAATGTCTCAACATAATAACTAAGAAAATGCCAGGAAGGCTATGTTAACCAGTGTGATGAAAATATGTCAAATGGTATATAAAATTAGTGTATGGTCCCCCATGATTGCATTAATGTACACAGCTATGACTTAGTTTAAAAAAAAAAAAAAAGAAAGAAAGAAAAGAAAGAAGGAAAGAAAGAAAGAAAGAAAGAAAGAAAGAAAGAAAGAAAGAAAGAAAGAAAGAAAGAAAGAAAGAAAGAAATACAGTATCATCTCAGGGTATAAAACCAATGTCCACAAATTAGTAGCCTTTGTATACACCAATAACCAGTTAAGAAGCTAATCAAAGATTCAATTTGCTTCACCATAGCTTCAAAGAAAATGAAACACCTAGGAACATACCTAAAAAAAGAGGTAAAGGATCTCTATGAAACGTTAAGGAAAGGATAGCAGATATCTACAAATGAAAGAACATACCATGCTCTTGACTGGAAAGAACGAACATTGTCAAAATGTCTAAACTACCCAAAGCAATCTACAGATTCAACACAATCTCCATTAAAATACCAACATCATTTTTTGAAGAACTGGAAAAAAAATAGTACCTCATTTTTGTAGGGAACCAGAAAAAAAAAACCATATAGCCAAGACAATTTTTAGTAATAAAACAACTCCAGAAGCATCAACGTACCAGACTTTAAGTTACATTATAAGTCCACAATAATCAAATAGCATAGCATTGGCAGAAAAATTGAGACATAGATAAAATTAAATGGAAAACCAAAAGATGAAACCAGTCTTATACAGCTGTCCACTTTGATAAACCAAACAGAAGCATGTACTGGGAAAAAGAATCCCTATTCAATAAATGATGCTGTGTGAACTGGATAACAACATGTAAAAACTGAAATTGGACCCATACCTTTCAGCACTTACAAAAACTAACCCAAGATGGATAAAAGATTTAAATCTGAGGCATAAAATGATACAAATTCTAGAAGAAAGTATGGGAAAATCTTTTCAGGGTGTCAGCCTGGGAAAAGATTTTATGAAGACTTAAGTGGTAATCACAACAACAAGAAAAATAAACAAATGATAATTAAACTGAAAAGGTTTTGCACAGCTAAGGACACAACAATTAAAGCAAATACACAACTTTCAGAATGGGAAAAGATATTTGCATATTATAAATCTGAAAAGAGCTTGATAACTAGGATCTATAGAGAACTCAAATTAATTCACACACACACACACACACACACACACACACACACACAAAAAAAAAAAGCACAAACAATCCTATCTATCACTGGGCAAGAGACAGGAAAAGAATCTTTTCTCAGGAAGACAGATGAACAAACATATGAAAAAATGCTCATAGTCACTAAACATCAGAGAAATGCAAATCGAAACCACAGTGAGAATAGCTCACATCACAAAGTCCAGAGTTGCAGATGCTGGTGCAGATGTGGAGAGAGGGAAACATTTTTACAGTGTTGGTGGGACTACAAACTCATACACCCTGTTTGGAAAGAAGTATGGAGAATCCTCAAAAAATTCAAATTAGACATCCCACGTGACCCTGCTAGGCATCTACCCACAAGAAAAAAAAAAAATCATTTTCTCATAAAGACATTTGCACCAAAATATTTATCATAGCTTAATTTACAATAGCCAAGATGTGGAAAAAGCCTAAGAGCCCATCAACTCAGGAATGGATTAATAAGCTGTGGTATATGGATATCATGGAGTGCTATTCAGCCATAAGAAAAAATGGTGACTTTACATATTTTGTAATAACCCGAATGGAGCTGAAACACATTCTTCTTAGTAAAGTAACACAAAAATGGAACAGGAAGTATCCAATGGACTTGATTTTATTAAGAAGCCAGTACATGATCTAATGCTTGTCTCCATAGCAGAAAAACTTAATTCTATTCAAGTTGGGGGGAGGGTATGAGTGAGCAGGGAGAGGAAGGAGGGGTATGGGTGTATTCCTACTAAAGGGCAAAAAGTAGTAGTGTATGGCACACTATTGGAGTGTAGGATATAACTACAAGAGAGATTCTACCAAACAAATTCAAAAATTGTGACTTGGTTGCTTGTACCCACAAAATAACCTGGGGGGGGGGAAGACAGGCCTTATTAAGTATATGTTTTGTTCAGTTTTCTTTAAGCAGAGGTTAGTGGAACTCTTCTGAGTCTTCTTATTTCTGCACCTGCCTGAGAGCTCTCATTTCAAATTCATTTTTAGAACTCTGATTCCTGGCTCCTTTTCCCGCTATTAAAAGAATGTTATTGTTATGTGATGTAGTATAGGTATTTCTTTCCAAGTTTGCTTTTTCTCTATGCATTGGTTGTGAGTGACGAGGTGCACACTCTAGCTTTCAGCATTAGTCTAGGCCTTAGCTTCAACTTTTTCCCTCATGCCTTTCATAGACACTTGTTTTACTTCACAGGTGAGAATAATTCAGTTGAAAGTGTGTGTAATTGAAAAGAGAAACTAACCAAAGAAATCCATAACACTGAAAGTTGGTTCTTGGAAAAGATCAGTAAAATTAATAAATCTCCAACTGAGCTAACCAAGGAAAAAAGAAAGATGCAAAGGAAAGATGAAATCAGTAATGATCACATCTCCATTAAAAAGATAAATTAGATGGAATAAGCCAATTCCTTAAAAGACACAATTAACAAAAGAAGAAATAGATAATTTTAATAGGTCTATAGCTATTTAAAAAAATGAATCAATAATCAGTAATTTTCCAAAGTAGAATATATTAGGCAAAATGATTTCCCTTAGACATGGTAGCTCTTTAAACACATAAAGAAGGAATAATGATCATTTTATATAATCTCTTTCAAATAATAAAAGCAGAGGAATTAAGTTTGAATTAGTTCTATGAGGTTAAAATAGCCATAATACATTAAACAAGATAAAGAAATTTCAAGAAAAGAAAACTACAGACTAATATATCTCATAAAAATAAATGGAAAAATCTTCAACAGACATTAACAAATTTAATCCAGCAATGTTTAAAAAGATTTTTGTACCACAATCAAGTGAGACTTATTCTAGTTAAGTAAGATGGTTTGGTATGTGAAAATTAATTTATGAAATATTCTACCCCAGAAAAGAAGTATCACATGATCATAACAATTGGCACAGATAAAATTATTTGGCAAAATTCAACATCCATTCAAAACAAAAATTCTCAACACACTGGGAATGGATGAGAACTTCCTCACCTTGCTAAAGAATGTTTATAAAAAATGTAGCACTCACACCATGCTTCATGTTGAGAAGCTGGATGCTACTACTCTAGATAGGGAAAAAAGGGAAGGATGTCTCCTCTCATCATTCTTAGTCAACACTGAATTGGAAATCCTAGCTGATGCAAGAATACAAGAAATGAAAATAAAATGTACGTAGGTTGGATAGGAAGAAATAAAAATTGTTGTTCATAGATAACAACAAAAAAACCTCTAAGAATGAACAAAAAATTTACAAAATTAATAAGTGATTGTAGTAAGGTCATGGGATACAAGATTAATATTACAAAGTCAATACTTTTTTTATACTTATAATTTGTATCAAACAATTAAAATACATTGGTATTTACATTATCACAAAAATGAAATTCTTATATATAAACCTAAAACAGTATGCATGTAACCTCTACAAAACTTTTATTAAAACAATTAAAGAGTATCTAAAGAAGTGAAGAATTATTCTGTGCTCATAGGTCAGAAGACTCAACATTGTTCATGTGTCAATTCTTCACAACTTGATCAGTAGATTTAATGCGATACTAATCAAAACCCCAGTTGCAATTTTGTGCATATAGAAAAACTGATCCTAAAGTTTGAACGGAATTGTAATAAATCTAAACAAAACAAAAAGAAATTCAGAATGAAAAAAAAAAAAATAGTTGGAGTATAGACATTACCTGACTTCAGAACAAGCTATACAGCTATGGTAATTAAGTCAGTGTGGTAATGGCAAAAGAATAGACATATAGAACAATAGAACAGAAGAAAGTCCAAAACAGACCTACACAAAGATAGTCAATCTATCTTTGACAAAAAAGCAAAGGCAATGCAATGGAGGAAAATCTGTCTTTTCAATAAATACTAGAACAATTGGATGTCCTATGGTATCAAATTAATATAGACAGAGACTTCACATCTGTCACAAAATTAAGGCAAAATAGACAATTTACCAAGATTTTATAAGCCAAATCTATATAAGTTCTAGAAGATTACAGAGGAGAAAATGTAGCTAACCTTACCTATGACAAGAAGATTTTATATTCAAGAGCAAAATCAAATTCCATTGGAAAAAATAATAAGTTAGACATCATTAAAATAAAACACTTGTGCTTTTTAGTGACTCTGTTGAAAGAATAAAAAGTCAAGCCACAGACCTGTATAAAATATTTATGAAATGTAGAGGACGCCAAGAGCCAGACGACCTCTGAGCAAGATGATTTGAAGCTGGGGAACAGACCCTTGGGCGATTCGTCTGTAGGTGCTCCTTTCGGAGAAAGAGCCCATGGCGATCCTTAAGCACGCAGTCATTGTCTAACACTCTCCTCACCTGTCTTGTGCTGTGTCAATAAAAGGCTACTGCTGAGGTTGCTCGTGGCTATCCTGCAAATAAGGTTAGCCCGCCTCCCACAAGCTTGTACTTGTGATGGAGTCCAGAGCCATAGGGGCCACTAGGGGCTGCGACAATGAAACACATATCTGGTAAAATATTTGTATCCAAAATATGCAAAGAACACATAAAACTCAACAATAAGAAAATAAATATCCCAATAAAAAAAGTATATAAAAGATCTTAATAGGCATCTTATAAAAGAATATAAGTAGATGACAAATAAGCATATTATAAGACATCCAACATCTTTTGTCATTAAAGATTGCCCATTAGACAAGAAGGAGATGCTACTAAATAGCTATTGGAATGACTAAAATAATAATAATAATAATAATAATAATAATAATAATGGCAAATACTAGTATCCATTAAGAGCAACAATTACCAGTAGTAATTCACTGGTGGAGTAGAAATTTACTTACCAAGCAGGGAGCAGAGTGAGTCTTGTGGTAATTGAATTAGCATTGGAGACAAGAGTAAGATCACATATTTAACTTAATATAATTCAATTACTTGTATATAGCAATATTTATAGATATGTATATTTAATAAGTAGCATATATATGTATGTATATGTGTGTGTTTGTGTGTGTATATATATATATATATATCTTTTTTCTGTCTTCTAAAAGGACCTGAATAAATGGCACTCCAATAGCAACAAACGTACCTAACACCTAGATCATTGTTTCTAATACCACTCTCTAATAAAAGGAAACAGAGATTCTTAGAGAATTGACTCGTTCTGAGACTAGGGTAAAAAATGGAAAAGATAAGCCTGGCCTATCTTGTGGTGCCAGAAAATAAGAAAATGCTAATGCCTAAACAAATACATAAAATGCCCCACTCACTGATGCGGCATAACAAAAGGCACAAGATCCAACTGATCCCCGGACAGAAGCTGAACAATTTGAGCAACAAAATACAGGTTACAACTCAATATATAAAATAAGTATACATGTGTTAGTATTAACATAAATGAATTATTGAAAATTAATTAGGAAGAAGTGTCAAATCTCCCAATTAATTATGTTGATTCAATACCATATAGGAGGTGAAGCACATTTCTCCCTTTATTAAGTGTGGATTGCACAGTTACCTCTCTTCCAAAAGACCAGAGAGAGAATCCTGATGAAAACTACTTCAACTGGGTGGTCCAAACCAGCATCAGCAAAGGTGTGACCTGGACATGATGTGATAAAAGTGGTTCTTTAAGTTCACGTTTTTCCTCCCTCAACTCATAACTCCAATCTAATTACTAACAACAACAAAATATGTTAACAGAGCAGTCTCTTACAATAAAATTGACCACTACATCACAAACTGTCAAGGTCATCAAACACAAGAAAAGTCTGAGCCATTGTTATAGCCAAGAGGAAGGAGCCTAAGGAGCAAAGAGAACTCCACGTAACATAATACCCTGGATAGAACTGTGGAATAGAGGGAAGACATTAAGTAAAAATCAAGGAGATTTGAATAAATTATAATCTTTAATTAATAATAATACTACATCAATATCAGTTGATTAATTATAAAGAATGTGCCATAGTAATGTAAGATGTTAATAACAGGGAAACTATGTGAGGGGTATTATGAGATCTCTCTGTACTATCTGCTAAGTATTTCTTTTTTAAAATTATTATTTAAAAATCTGTTAGTTAAAAAAGTTGTGAAAGGAGAAAAAAAAAGTAAAAAAGAATTTCCCATTTCTCAGAGATACAAAAAAGCCCTTAAATAATAGCCTAAAATTGGTTCTGCTAACTGAATTGGGAGTGACATTCTCCAATCTCAATTTAACAAAGGGAAGCCTAGGAAAAAGGTAAACAATAAACCTTTCAAAATAATGAATCTTCCTTTATTGAAAATCATAAGGAAAGCTGTTGCCAAGAGAAAAGTGTGATCTCACATTGTTACATCAATCCTAGATTTATTAGTTTGCCAGCTCCTTCCTTCCCAAGGGACTTTGCATGATCTTGTTTGCTTCTCCAGGGCTTGGTGCTTATCCTTAGAGAATCCTTCCTGATTGACTCACTCACTAAGTGAAGAAATGAGGGGAGTAATGATTGAATCGGTTATTCAAGACATATTAGTTGAGTCAATAAATAATTGGTACTAAATTCACCAGGTGAATGAGCGAGGGAATGTTAATACTCTTTAGGAAGATTAAACACAGAAATTTTAAAGTGATAAATCCATTGTTCTTAGAATGTCTCCGAAGATCATATTATCACAAAAGTATAACACAGAAACTATTTTCCTCCCTTATATATGTGTTTTGTTTTTACTTCCTCAGCCCAGACAACTTTGAGGATTCCTAGATTAACAAAGAGTTACTATTTATTGATTGCTACTGTGGGCCAGAAACCCTGTTAGGTGAGTTTAAAAGTATTTCCACTCCTTACAGAAATCCTGTTATATCTATCTATCTATCTATCCATCCATCCATCCATCCATCCATCCATCCATCCATCCCTCCCTCTATCTTTGCTTTCATTATACACATAGGAAAACTAACTAAAGTCACCTGGCTCTTGAGGGGGGAAATTAGGACTTAACCCCTGATCTCTCTGAATTCAATTTCCATGACTCTTTAGAACATCATGTTGTTTCAAATGTCAGTAAATCCGCTAGCAAATTGTTCATTGCTAAGGTGAGTGCTTGCGTATGTAAGTGTTTGTTGGTGGTTAATGTTGATGTGCAAGGTCTGAACAATAGGCTTGAAGATGTGCTAGTTGTCAGATTCATTTTCATGGTCAACGGAAGTAAGTATTCTATGACTCCCCCTTATTATATTATGCCAACCAATACGAAATCACGTTAAAATGCAAAGCCATTAGGAAAAACTTGAAGATTAGGTTTTAGTATAATTCTGGGACAAACTATGTGTGAGAAAGACACTCGGTTTTCTATTCATTCAATTCATTGAGAGAGAGCAAAAAATAAATTACTTATTAGGGACATCCAGACTGGAAATTATTACAACATATGACAAATTTAAAAAAAAAAAAAAAAAAAAAAAGCAACTGTTAAAGGCCCAAAAAGTCTAATTGCACCTAGCTGAAATTAAAATGTATTGTCATCCTGAATGACTTAAAAATCTTTCTGCAGTATAAGTGCAATGATGTCCACGTGGGTAAGAAGAAAAGCAAACATTATAAAAAAATAGCTCTTTTGCAATCTGAAAGTTCTGGAAGACCAAAAACATCATGGTGAGACTTCAAATCTATTGCTTAATATTAATAGCTAAGCTGTATATCTTCTGCTTCATAAATTAGAAAAAAATAAATAAGATATACATGTACACATAAATATAGTCCACTGCGTGGAGGCTCCAGAATACACAGGAACATTCAGTGCTGCTACTAATTTTATTTGCTTTCCAGTGCACTGACAGTAAAGTTACTAAATTAAGTTTTTTTAAAAAAATATATATTTGTTTGGCTGTTTACAAAACCAGTAAAATAAAGTTATGGGGGAACAACAGTTTAATTTTCTCACTCAGAGCAAAGCCCCATATTTTCTTCAAAGGAGACACACAAATCTATCAGTCAATCATACTACATTTGCATAGCACCAGTACAAGCAAGTTTTCAGGATATTTTACAATACAATTAATTTTCAGCTTTGATAATTAAGAGTCTGCCATGTTAAACAAATGAGACAAAACTGAGAGTTGAAAACTGTAATCATGTCAGCTCTGAAACTCCAACCCAGAATGTGTCCACAAAGTCATAGCCGTTAAAGCTCAGGCAGATTACTGAAGCTTTGTCTTTATTATTCTATACTCACATGATCCTACAGAGGTTTAAGATGGTTGGAATCTATGAGTAAACACTTCAGCCAGCCTTCCCCAGCCTCCACCCTGCATGGATAATTGCATCAACCTCCTATGTTAGTTGCTGTAACTGAAACTATCTTTTTAGAACTCTCCCTCATCACCTAAAAATATACCAGATTTTTAGAAATGGTCAACATTGCCCTCATCACATATTACTATGAACGAATGGGGTGTATTCTCCTTGTGGCCCTGGTTGATTTTAAGAAACACTGATTTTTTCTAATTAAAATATAGCTTAATTTTATTGAAATTTATATTTTATAATTTTTAAAAACTTCTAATGTGTAAAATTAAAACTTACTTCTTGTTGAAATATTAGTAATTATAGGTAACATAAATGGGAAATGTGTCAATATTTTGCTAAAATTTTTCAAGCTTTTTCTAGTAAAATATTTACATAATTATGGTCATACTGTATCTGCATATTGAGAATTAAGTCATACACTAAAAGGGTAATTTGATGTAAATATTGAGGGTTTATGAACATGAACTTTGAAGTTAGAATAAGTGAAATGTAGATTTAAATGGCAGATCTGCAACTATTGCTGGTCAAGTCACTTATTTTTTTCTAAACTCACTAATACCTTTATAATTAGCATTTAAAAAAGACTGGATAAATAAATGAAAAGAAGCCTTCTTCTAATTGAATTGTTCTAATTGAACAATTGGCAGGACAAAATTGTGATTCCTAAAAAAGAAAAATAAATGAAAGGCTCTGGTAGCCCTGATTTTCCATATAGAGGCACTTCTAGATCAGGGAGTAGAGAAGGGAAACACAAGTAGTATGGAAGTTTCACTGAGCAAAGGAGACAAAGATCAGAATTTGAGGGACAAAGTGGCTTGAATCACAGAGTAGATATTAGAAAGGATGGCACTGCTAAAGGAATGTGCTACAGAGATCTGCTTAGGAGCGTCACATGAATTGGACAAAGAATGATTTTGAGAGCTCAGAAAGGTCTAGAAGACATGTCAGCAGTTCCATGCCAAAGAAGAAAGACTTAATGAACACTTGGAACATTCAGTAGAGAGACTGATCTTAGTTATATACTAGCCTTAAAGTCTACTGTATATATGTACTCTAAGAAAGCTTAATAATATGTCACAGAAGAATCAAGAGAATACACAGTAAATTAACAACTGCCTATCAGAATAAATTCCAACAGTCTTTGTATAAATATATCATAATCCATCAAAAACGTAACATTTTGGACTTCTATTACCATCTTAAATTACTAGATATCTAAACAAGCAATAAAATAAGAACCATGACTAGGAGAGAAAGAAGTCAAAAGAAACACACCCATAAGTGACAAAGATTATAAAATTAGCAAGCAAGAACTTTCTTACCGGCCGTAGGGGTCCTGTTTAATGGGAAGGAATGGCTACTGGAATAACTGCATGCCTCAGACTCCATTTAAGAAAGACTATTTTTACTCAAAATTGCATTGGCTATTTGGGCTCTTTTCTGGTTTCAAACAAAGTATGGAATTATTTGTTCTAGATCTGTGAAATATGATGTTGATAATTTGATGAGAATTATATTGAATCTGTAAATCACTTTGGGTGGTATTAACAATGCCAATTCTGCCAATCCATAGGCATGATATGTCTTGCTGTTTTATTTATTGATTTATTTTTATTGTTAAATCATAGCTGTGTACATTAGAGCAATCAAGGGGTACAATGTGCTAGTTTCATATACAATCTGAAATATTTTCATCAAACTGTTCAACGCAGCTTTCATGGCATTTTCTTAGTTATTGTATGTAGACATTTGTATTCTGCATTTAGTAGGTTTCACCTGTACCCATTCTAAGATGCACCATAGATGTGGCCCCACCGACTACCCTCCCTCCACCCTTACCTCCCCCCTCCCTTCCCCTCCTTTGACCCTTTCCCCATATTCTTGTGCTATAGTTGGGTTATAGCCTTCATATGAAAGCTATAAATTAGCTTCACAGTAGAGCTGAGTACATTGGATACTTTTTCTTCCATTCTTGGGATACTTTGCTAAGAAGAATATGTTCTAGCTCCATCCATGTAAACATGAAAGAGGTTGTTTTAGAGTATCATCTGCAATTTCTTTCCTTATTGTCTCATAGTTCTCTCTTTCACCTCCTTGATTAAGTATTTCCTTAGATATAATGTTTTCTTTGCAGCTATTGTGAATGGTATTGTGTCTTTGATTTGACTGCTATTGGTGTATGTAAGTGCTACTGATTTGTGTACATTGATTTTGCAACCTGAGATTTTGCATAATTTATTTATCAACTCTATGAGTCTTTTGGTGGGATCTCTAGGTATTCCAGATATAAGATAATATCATCAGTACAAAGAGATGCTTTGACCTCATTTCCCCCATTTGGACATCCTTTTTTTTTTTTTTTTTTTTCTTTCTCTTGCCTGATTTCTCTGTTTAGGAGCAATCAGAATAAAAATAATGACAGTGGCACCCTTGTCTTATTCCAGTTTTTAGGGGAAATGCTTTCAACTTTTCTCCATGTACAGTATGATATGATTTTGGTTATGGGTTTGGCATATAAGATTCTTATGCCTAGTTTGTTGTGGACTTTTAGCCACGAAAGAGGGTTGAACTTTGTTGACTGCTTTTTCTGCATCTATTGCGATGATCATACGGTCTTTGTTTTTGCTTCTGTTTATGTGGTGAGTCACATTTATTGATTTATGTAGATCCACCCATCCTTGCATCTTGGGATGAAACCCACTTGGTCATGATAGATTATTTTTTCGATGTGCTGTTGAATTTGATTTACTAGTATTTTATTGGAAATTTTTGCATCTATATTCATAAAGGACATAGGTCTGTGACTTCAAACTCTACTGTAAGGCTATAGTAACCAAACAGTATAATATTAGCACAAAAACAAAGACATACATCAATGGAATATTGATAAACATAGTGAATAATCCAAAGATAAAATGATCCACCTACAGCCAACTGATCTTTGACAAAACAGAGGATAATATATGCTAGGGAAAAGAAGCCCTATTCAATAAATGGTGCTGGGAAAATTGGATGGCCACATCCAGAAATATGAAATGGGATCTATATCATCATTCACAAAAATTAATTTAAGATGGATATAAAACCATAAGAATTCTAGAAGAAAAGATAGAGAAGACTCTTCTAGATATCAGCCTAGACTAATAATTTATGACTGAAAACCCAGTGGAAATTACAATTAAAAAAAAAAAAAATGAGACCTGATTAAATTAAAAATCTTCTGCATACCCAAGGAAATAACATACAGAGCAAATATAAAACCTACAGAAAGGGAGAAAATGTGTAAGTTATCTATCCAATAAAAGGCTAACGTCCAGAATTTCCAAGGAACTCAAACAAATCACCAAGAGAAAAACAACCCAATTAAAAAATGAGCAAAAGATATGCATAGAAGCTTTTCAAAATGAAGGTAGACAAATGGCTATCATATGAGAAAATGTTCAAAATTGCTAATTATTGGAGAATTGCAAATTTAAACCACAATGAGATATGACCATACCCCTGTTAGAATAGCTTTTGTTAAAAAATTCTAAAAACAGTAGATGCTGGTGTGGATGCAGAGAGAAAATAATACTTATACAGTGTTGGAGGGACTGCAAAATAGTACAACCTCCTTGGAAAAGAGTACAAAGAATGCTCAAAAAAACTAAAAGGAGACCTACTATTCAATCTAGCAATCACACTCGTGGGTGTACAAAAAGGAAAAGAAGTTACTTTATCAAAAAGATACTGCACTCCAAAGTTTATTGTAGCACAATTCACAATTGCAAGGATGTGGAATCAAACCAAGTGTCCATCCATTCATGAGTGAATTAACAAAATGAGATATTTGTATAGTACACATATCACAGAGTACTACTCAACCACAAAAAGGATGAATTTATACGTTTTAGAACAATTTGGATGGAACTGGAGACCATTATTCTAACTGAAGTATCTGAACTATAGAAAAACAAATGCCACATGTGCTCATCACTAAATTGGAATTAACTGATTAACACACGTGTGCACAGAAGGAAGTAAAACTTGGTAGAAATCAAGCAGAGGGGAGCAGGAGGAGGGGAGAAGGAAAAATTTACCTAATGGGTATAATGAATACTATTTGGGGGACAGATGGGCACACTTACCCCTGTGACTCCACCATTAAAAAAGCAATCCACATAACAAAAAGCATTTGTAACCCCTTAATATTTTGAAATGTAAAAAAAGAAGCTCTAGGGAAATTCAAGGCAATAGTGGAGATGAAAAAAAGAAAACTAGATGAAATTTTTAGCCTCTGATGCTATAGCTATAGCAAACAATATTCCAGCCCAACTCCTACCCAGGTAAATATAAAACCTTATGCTAAAAGTCCAGTCACCCCAATGTCTTTAAACTGATACATCATGTCCAGAATTCAACAAAAAATCATAAAGCATGCTATAAAAACAGTCTAAAGAGAAAAACAACCATCAGAACCAGACTCAATATAGTGATAGTTCGGGGATTATCAGACTAAATTCAATTAGTTATTATCAGGAATAGTATTACTATTATCAGAAATATTAATTTTAAATTACTATGATTAAAATGCTAAGAAATCTAATAAAAAAAAACACATGCAGGAACAGATGAATAATGTAAGCACATATAAAAAAAGGATCAAAAATAAATACTAGAAATAAAATACATTGCAAAACAAATGAGGAATATTTTTGATGAGCTCACCAGTGGACTGAATGAACATGGCCAAGAAAAGAGTAAGTGGATGACCAGAGATATCAGTGGGGTTTTCCAAATTGTAACTCACAGAGGAGAAAGCATTAAAAAGAAACCAACATAGCAGATTGCCCAGGAACTGAGGGAGCCATTACAAATATTATAAGAGCTATGTAACAGGGATACTAGAAAAGGAAGGAAGGAAGGAAGGAAAGAAGGAAAGAAGGAAGGAAGGAAGGAAGGAAGGAAGGAAGGGAGGGAGGGAAGAAGGGTAGGAGGGACAGAGGGGAAACAAAGGGGAAGAGAGGGAGGGAAGGAGGAAAGAGAATGAAACACAGAGAGAAAATTTTCAAAAAAGAAGGGGAAAAAAAAAGAAAAGAAAATTAATTTGAAGTAATAAAGGTTAAAAATGTTCCAAAATTATTGACAGATACCAAACCACAGATTCAGGAAGTACAAAGAAAACCAAGCAAAGATAAAGAAATACTAAAATAATTTTTATCTTTCAAAGAATAACTATTCCTCAGACAAAGGGGTGTATTTCCTAGTTATGTGCATATACACATGTGTTATATTCCACAAATGTTTAATGAAAACCAATTATGTATCTCAGGAACTCTCTTAGGTACAAAAATGAAAAATTTAGTGGGATTAATATCTGGCACTGAAACTGGTCTTTCTTTTTTCCCTTTTTTCCCTCCTAATCACCTATTTACCTAATAATGATTTTGTTTTTCCCTCTTTTCTTTTCTCTCCCCTCTATTTCTTAAAATAGGTCACTCCTACTTTAATGAATCTGTAGTGTATAGCCTAAAAAGTAGTGAATGTAACAAGAAAAAAAAAAGATTTCATTTCCTCCAAATCTATTAGCTTTCCTCAGTTTTGAATTTGTGAAGCATCTTTCAAAAGAGTGATATAAGTGGACAACAAGATTTAGATAGACTAGTGCAAAGAAGTCGCCACATTTGGAAAAAAAGACCAAAACCAACTGCTACACTGCAACATTTTTTATGAATAGATGCTGGAGAATGTTATTTATAATAAACATTTGGTAGAGTTCATAAAAATGCGTGGCAATACACCTAAAAATATAGATTTATAATTTTAAAAATAAGAAGTTTAATTTTTGTTATTTTTTAATTGTAATTTTGCCTATAACATAATTAATTTTCTAGCTAGTGTGTTGTTTTCTTTGTTAATTTTATAAATGTAGAAGATGATTTAGTATTTGGTAAATGTCAAAATATGATGGAATAAGAAGCATTTTCAGTGTATTTGCAATGTGTTGAATGCAATGTAATTTGTTTTCTGGAAACTCTTGGCAAGTATACATAAAATTCTCTTTGATATAGCTCACATTTGCATGTTTTCCAAAGTACACGAAGTATTTTCACACTTTCTTCTTTTGAAAAAGTTGAGAAATGACTCTACACTCTAATTACACAAAATTTAAGTTTCTTATCTAGGGCATTTTAATGCTACCACTTTGACCCAGTGGATGCTTCCAGACTTTCCATTTTAACCCCAAGATATTGCTATATTAATTACTTAATTTCAAAAGCATAATGTCAACCTTGATTAATTTTGTCAGATAAAATCTTATGGAGTACACTCCATATAATCAATTATTTCCTTGACTATTTTCAAGTAATAGTTTGGTAATTTTCATCATCTAATATCATTATATCTGCAGCAGTTTTTTTCCATATAAACTTAACAAACATGATTTATGAATTAGGGGCTTGGGGGAACATACCCATAAGACTTTCAATTTCAGAGATTCATTTGTAACTATTATTTTTCCAATTCAAATTTTCCTGGGTCAATTATTGCAGAAGTTGAGGCACTCCCTTAATTTTTTTGGATTACACATTTTACCATGTGCAATTTAAATGGTGGTCAATTTGTTGATTGTTTCCATCACTGTGGGGTTAATAAAAAAAAGTGTGAATGTTTTATTTATTTTTAAGTTACCGCATATGCCTCACATTATTCCCAGGCTGCACCTGTCCAGATTGGATTTTTAGTCCCCTTCTTCAACATACAGTGAATTTTTTTAGCCAATACCCACAGCAGGAGTGAAGTGATGAAGCCAAACAGTGAACTCTAAGGCAAAACTGCCTTCCTCTGTATTTCTCCTTTCTTTATCCCCTGATCTCATAGCATGTTGGGCTGAAATTATGGATCTTCAGCAACATTTTAAGTGGAATAAATATGCCCTTCAAAAATGCAGACTAAATTATCACTTATCACCCATCTGCTTAAATGTGTGTGTGTGTGTGTGTGTGTGTGTGTGTGTGTGTGTGTGTGTGTACTAAGAGACTGAGAGAGAAAAGGAACAGAAGAAGGTGTTTCCACCTGTTCAATTCATCTAAAGGGTCCATGCAGTATTCTTCAACTTTTCTACAGGTTTGAAAAATATAGAAATAAATAAAAGAGGGAGCAATTCAAAAACTATATTGATCACGTTCTGTCCTTTACATTCCTTCTCTAAAACTTCAGATCTGACCCTGATTGCTTCTCGCACTCTTTTATACTTCTCTCAACCCTGAGGCAGAGAAAATAGGATTGGCTCGGGAGAGATGAGAATTTTTAGACTCTTTGATACACCTAAGTTAGTTTGAATGTCCTCGCTAACTCAAATATTGAGTTATATAAAGTATTAATTGAATGGAATTTGCGTTTGGGGGTGATAATTTAATGAACACTTCAGCCTAAATATTATCCATGCTAATCTTCACAACAAACATGCAAGAGGTTATAAGCATGCTTGCTAATAATGAAATAACTCTTCAGAAAATTGGGAATCGAATCTACTTCCAATTTCAAAAGCAGTTATCTTACAATTTACTCAGGAGTTTCTAAACTCAAGTCTGAAATCAAATGGGCCAACGTTTGAACTGCCCATTGCCCTGGTTTCTCTCTGTTACCTAGGTTAGAATGCAGTAGACTGATCATAGTTCACTGAACCCTCAAACTCCTGAGCTCATGTGATCCTCCTGCCTCAGCCTTCCAAGTACTTGGGACAACAGGGACACATCTTCATGACTGGCTAGTTTTTTGTTTGTTTGTTTGCTTGCTTGTTTCCTTAGAAATAGCATCTCAACATGTTGCCCAGGCTGATCTCGAACTCCTAGGTTCAATCAATCCTCCGGACTCAGCCTCCCAAAGTGCTGGAAATACAGGCATGTGCCACCACTCCCACCCCGTCCTCTTCTTAATAGAAGCATAAGATCAAATGGGTTGCTTATCTAATCTGTGCCTCAGTTTCTCATGTACATGAATAATGAAAAAAAGACTTGCTTTGAAAGAATATGAGAATTATGTATACCATATCAAAATGCTTATAGGTGCTTAGCAAATAAAATTATTTTCATTAGATTCTTGAGAACTAGCCTCAATAATTTTCCGTTATTTTTATTACATAATAACACTTTTTTTATTTTAGAAATCCGTATTTCCTGATGCCAAGTATGATGGAATATGCTATTAATATTCTTTTCAGATACTTTCATTGGTTTTCTTATTGAAATAACCATCAAATTTTTGAAGTATTTTGCTGACAAACATTTTATGTTATTTTTGTAAGCCTGAATTTCTGAGAAAGCTTGAAAATGGTAAAATTTTATCATGTCTTAAAAGGCAGACAAATAAAAGCTGATTTGCAGCCCCATTTGCCACTTTCTAAAGAATCTCCATCAATCATTACTTATTGAACAAATACTAGGAGATTGGTACTGTGTGAAAATAAATATAGTCTCAAATTCATGAGAAATGAATAATCTGAGAAACTGAAAGATACATAAAATTTTATTTATTGGAAGGAAATGAAAAGATTTAGTAACTAGCATTATATGAATTGTTGAGTATAGTTAGTTAATTAAAAGACTGAAACATTTAAAGATGTTTTCCAGACTTTTGAGAAAAAAAAAAATCAGTTTCTAAATGTGATGGCCATTCTAGGAATGGACTTTGGATTTCAGGGTAAGCTCTCAGAGATTATAGGGTAGTCAATTCTTTTATTTCTCAAAGTATGTTGTTCTGTGGGCCTATATTCCTAAGTTGTCCCTGATAAACACTTTACTTATCTGGGTAAAACTACATGCTTCCACTACCAGGGAAAGTTGGGCTCAATTCTAATCTTCCATTATAAACAAAAGTGCATATTTTTTATTTATCAGAATTGCTGATTGATTGAGCAAGGAGACACTCCAGGTTACATATTTTCTGAAAACACAGGACAAGATGGATTGAGGGATATGTTGAGGGCTTAGCAACTTGCCCACCCTCTATACAAGTGCACTTATTTCCTTGCAATGTGCTGCCTATATGGGTCTCATTATGCTCCCCAGCAAATTTAGGAAAGAATTGGATCCCCAATCATTTTCAGAGTATTAGAAGTGTTTGTTTAAATTCCAGTCAGAAAGTTCCACTATTGCCCACCATTTGAAATCTATTTGGTAATTTACCTTAGAGCAATGTTTGAATAACAAAAAGATTTCTTTAAAAAAAAAAATTAAAGCAACCATTAAAAAAAAAAAAAAAAAACCTTACTTTCCAAGGGCAAAGCATTCCAGTTTTACAGATGAATCCTTTGCAGCTTGTATAGTTTCAGGAAAACGCACTTCAATCTTTGGTTCATATTCCCCCATCACACCTGTTAAATATCAAAAGAGCTAGCAGAATTTCTGGAGAATAGAAATTTTCTATGAAGTAAATGCTTCACCTCATTAACTGAAATCTGATTATTTGGTCTTAATAAGAGTTAGTGTTGCCAGTTAAGAACTGGATACATACAGATTCTAAAATGCTACTGAATTTTCAGAAAAGATCCTTCCTTCCTGTATCCAGATTTTTTTCCCTTTCATGGAACTCATGGGGCCAGATCTGACCAGAAATAGGAATTTTTCAGTTAACACTGTAAGAAGTCTGAAGCAGACAACTTAATCCAAACTATCAGTGTTTCTGCAGCAAGTCATCACACGAATTGAAATAAAGACAAATATTTGCATGTTAGTAGGATAAAGTTTTACTGCTCAATAAGTTTTCTGTACACCTAGAAAAAACTTCTTTCTTTTGCAGTTTTAAAATTTCCAACCCAAAGAATTGTAGCTATGAGTAAAGATAAGATTAAGACTGTGGTGTAAATAGACTACCTACCAGAAAAGTTGTAACAAACAGAAATAGATCTGTAGTCTATCCACATTAGCGCAATTAATTTAATCAATGACTCTTGAGATTCTTAAAAACTTAGACTGTTTTATTTTATTTTTACACCAACCACCACAGTAATATATTCCTAAAATAAAAGCATCTACTGGAGACCAATGCAACCACAGAAAATGTGAAAATTATAAAATGTATATATGAAATAAAAATATCTCACCTGTAAGACCTTGATTATTACAAACATTCAAAAATGTGATAGTTAAGAAAGTAGAATACTACTTTAACTAAATTGATTTTCTTCTTTTTTTTTTACTTTCTTGACATCTGATATTTCTTGCATGGTTGAGTTTTTATGTTATGTATAAGGCTTCTGCTTTGTGTTTAGCATAAATATGTTAAACGGAGTAGTGGGGACGAAAGATGGAAGGAATTAAGAAGTGGAGAGGCAGAAACTAAGATTAGGGAGGGGAAAAAATGGAAAAATATGGTACCATTTCCATGAATATTGCTGGCTTATCAGCTTGTCCAGTCATGAATAGAGTACTCATACACACTGAAGGGGAGAAATTGGTTTTATTCATAAATCTTATGGTTGCTGAAATCTGAATTAAGACCCTTGCAAATAAGTTTGGGTGGTAGGTTATTATAAAAGCTTTGTCATAAAAACATTCCCTTTGGAGCTGGTTCCATAATTTTGTTTGCCATTATTAGCATTACATTCTTGTTTTTCTTAAACTCTCCAAGGGAGTGGGAGGGGGGGACTCTATGAGCAATTGCATTTCAAGTCCAGAAACTGATCATAAAATGCATCAACAGATTTTCTAACTTTACATATCCCACTGTGAACATTTAATTAAAAATTCAACTAGAGGATTTTTCCGCTTCAGTGTCTTCCTTAGACTTCCTAGGTCTCTAAATCTTGTACCAGCTATGACTTGACTAAGCTAAAAAACTCATCAGAGACCTGTCTGAATTACGTTCCTTAGAGGAATATAATTACTATGAATCTTGTGGTTTATTCTTCTTTGGAATGCTCATAATTAATGTTGGCTTGCTTTGCTTTCCTTGGATATGAATTTTTTTTTTCCCATTTTGCCTGCCACAAGAGTAAAGAGTGAACAAATAAGGCAAATATGAGAAAAAAGGTGAGGCATTAATAAGAAGCCACATCTTTTGTCTCTTAAAATATATTGATTCAATTCTATCAATTTGTCAGCACCCACACGTGCACACATACACACACGCCAACTCCCCCAAACAAATGTCATTTTTTTTTTATTATTATAAATCATAGCTGTGTACATTAATGCGATCATGGGGCACCATACACTTGGTTCATAGATTGTTCGACACATTTTCATCACACTGGTTAACATAGCCTTCCTGGCATTTCCCCGGTTATTTTGCTAAGACATTTACATTCCACATTCCTTAAGCAAAGAAAAAAAAAGCTGTTACAATGCCAGAAAGAAGATGGCCAGGTATACCTAGAACCATGTATACTGCCCCATGTGGGTCAATTAGAGAATTTTCTATTATAATTTTGATAATATCTGATTTTTATCATATGTATGAGTTGACCCCTAAACTCATGGGGGATATGGCTCTACTGAATAAGAGAAAGCAGAAAACTTTACAGGTATCTCTAGGTTTTAAGAGCCATGGACAAAGTAAATTCCCAAGACAACTTGTTATCTTACCATCAGTGCGTTGCACCAATGGAGAGGGTGGTCCTTGAACACTTCTCTGGGCCTCCTTGTTTGTTATGAAGCAAGTGTAGTTACCCACATCTGATGGTTCCACTTTGGCAATGTACAGGTTTCCTGTCTCTTGAGAAACAAATCGCCTGTTGTCCTCTTGGACGTATAAAGGGTTATCATTAAAGGTCCATGCATAAGATAAATCTGAAAAACGGGGGAAAAACATATTGTTTTCTTTCATTCTGTTTTGAGAATTCTGTTTCCTACTTCTCCATAATTAGAATAAAACTGTGCTCCTACTTGGTCAGTTTCTAGCTGATGTCCTGGTATAATTGCAATTTTTCTTTATATTGAAATATATCCCAGTTCAGATGAAAAATTACAGTCACCCTGCCCATCATTGATGTTTATAAAGTGAAGACATGGTAATTGGATAGATATCAACGGTATATGTGAATGAGTTTGTTAAAAAAAGTTATAAGATATATGAAATATTATAGGCTTAAAATGCAAACTGAATTACGTCAGCAATGCTGAAAGTGTCATCAAAAGGATTAAACATATGTAGAAGTATCTGTTAAAATGTTAGCATAAAATTTTAAGTTCAAAGACTTTACCACCAGTTTGGAGGTTTACTCATTTGATCATTATATAAGTTGTGAGTAGCTATTTTGTGACAGTTTTAGGTCTATAGAATAACAAAGCAAAACCTGTGCTCTCAAAGATCACACCAGTTACTGCCAAACACCACTAGTTTGGATGATCTCAATGGAAGGAGTCCAAGAAGGATCCCAGGATGATCTGTGGCCAGAAAAGAATTCTCAGAAGAAGTGCTTCCCTGTAGAAGCTAGCAGGATGGACAAGGACAAGTGCTTCCCTGTAGAAGCTAGCAGGATGGACAAGGACTGTCCAAGCAACAGAGGAGTAGACAAGCCAAACAGTTCTGAGAGAGCAGTTAGAGCCAGCAGAGGAAGGAGGGCCACGCCGCTACTACGGATCATCAGTCTGTCTGTGCACAGCTTATACGTAACACATTCTCAGTATATGAGGGTGTATATAGCATGTAGACATACAAGGCCAGACAATTAAGTTTGCAAACTCATCCTGTAAAAATGCTACACACCTCATTGCTGAAATCACTATAGTCACCGGATGGTCTCGGGAGTACCTAGAAGATGACTGTAGACATGTTCAACCCTGAGGAATGCAGCACTGTTTCTAGATGAGTTGGTGAACTTAATTGTCTAATCCTCATTCAACGTCTCTGATGGCCACTCCAGAAATATAGTTCCAAAATTGCTTACAAGGGTGAACTAGGCTCTGGCCTTGGTGCATAGCCTCCCACAGGGAGTACCTTGAAGGTGACCATACTGATACTCAGCAATAAAGTGTGACATTTTAAGTTCAAAGACTTTCCCACCAGTTTTGGGGGTTTACTCATTTGATCACTATATAAGTTGTGAACAGCTATTTTGTGACAGTTTTAGGTCTTGGAGTATAACAAGCACTTTTTCTAGGAGATGAGTTCGTGAACTTACTTGTCTGGCTTTGTGTATGTGTACGTGATACAATGACCATACTTTAAAAATGCACAGATCTTATATTCACTGTAATTATTTGTAACAATTATATACTCTAGGCAACCACCATCCCCAAGTAAAATATGAAACATTTCCATTTCTTCTGAAATTTTCTCATGTTCCTTTCTGGTCAGTCCTCTACTATTGCAACCACTACTGGATTTCTATCATTATAGATTCTTTTTAGTTATTATTTGAATGCAATAAAAATAGAATCAAAGAGGATATACTATTTTAGGTATAATTTATTTTACATATTTTCAATGTTCAACTATGCTATCATGACGTTCAGTACTTTTTCCCATTATAGTGCTGAATAGTATTCTATTTTCTGAATATACTATAATTTGTCTACCTTTTTCTGTGTATATGCATTTAGATTGTTCCCAGATTGATGTCGTTATGTATGAAATAAACATTCTTATTCTGTACATTTTCATTTTCCTTGGGTAGGTTCCTGTAAGTGAGCTGTATATAGATGTACATTAAACTTAAACTGCAAAAGACTTTTCCAAAGTGGTTGTACCAGTTTATAGCTCCACCAGCAATGTATGAGAGTTCCAGTTGTTCCACATCCTCACAAAAATTGTGTGCTGTCAATGTTATTTCAGCCAGAAATCTTTGAGCAAATAAAACTTTTCTTATGCACTAAGGCTTGGTGAGTGTGATTCTGCCTCACAGCTAAGAAATTAAATGTATTATGGAAACAAAGTAGACTTAAACTATTTCTAGAGAAGAGGGAGAATATAGCTGGCTGAAAAAGGGCTCCCAAAGTAACTGGAATGGACGGGGACTGGTGGTGAGACGGGAAATATACTCCCCTGAGGTCAAGAGCATCATCATGTGCGTGGGCCTCATACACTCAGGAGCCACAGATCACAGAACAGCAGTTTGTGTATTTAGGGGCCTCCTGTCCAGGCAGAAACCTCAGGTCCTGCTTGTCAGCTGTGCTTACATTAAAAAACCAGTGCAGAAGTAATACATGATAGAGACGGAAGAAGCTGATCATTTCTGATCTGTTCTAGGAGGGTTACTCAGCTGGGAGCAGCCCACCTAAACATCTGTCACTAACCTCACCCCATTTAAATTCTCAAAAGAATGACCTGGCAACACAAATTGACAGCTATTCTGAACTTACATCTGAATCATGGAGAATAACTCTTGGATAAATGGAAATGAGAGAATGTTGCCATTTTACCATCCCTTCTACTGGAAAAAAAAAGTGAAGCATTAACAATAAATTATGGATATTTTAGGATGGATAAAAGGAAGGAAGGAGAAAGGGAAACGGGGAGGAAAGGACAGGACAAAGAAAGGAAGTAAGTAAAGAAAAGATGAAAGAAAGAAGAGACTCTACCCCCCAAAAATTAATAATGGGGAGGAGCAAAATAATTTCTTAAAACAGTTTATAAATTATGTCAATAAAAAGCAATGTATTTATACAGACAGAACACTGATATTATTCCCAGGAATTAAGAAGAATCTGGTAAAGGTATGACCAGGAAGAACAGCAACAAAAATGCTACCTTTGCATAAATGTACAAATACAAAAAGTGCCTGATTGGGGGGTGGGGGGGGGTGGAGGGACTGCTTTGTTATGTGAGAAGCTTATAAATCAATATGTTCAGTATGATCCCATCAAAAATTAGGTATTTGAGTGTAGAAACTCGGGTGTGTGTGTGTTCATGCAAATTATTACATCTAAAGCCTGGAGATGTACACAGTGGTTTTTCTCAGGGTATATGGAAGGAAGTACCAAAGGCTTTTCTTCTATACATAATGTGTTTCTGTCATATCAGGATTTTAAATTATTAGGTATTATTTGTGTAAAATGGAGAGAAGAATCAACAGGATGAGAACAGTATCAGAAAAGCTAAACTCTAGAATGAGCTACAAGTTTTAAAAATAAGACGAGTAACATTTTTGATTCTTACTCTGAACCGTTCCAATTGGAGTTATTACGTTTCATTCAGGCATTGATTCCCAAACATGATGCACGTTAGAATCACTACAGAAGCTTCTTAAAATAGATGGCTAATTCTTCTCCTAGCAATTTTGTTTCATTATGTCTGAGTGATCTATAACAGAATCTGTGTTTTCAATACTCTCCAAAAGTCTCCTGTTGTTGAACTGGAGTATTATGTTTAGGTCACCCTTATTGAAAAGGGAATTAAAAATCTCAGACAGGTGTATCAAGAAACAGATTACAAAATTCAATAGAGGCAGAAGATTAAGTCACAAAAGAAAGGGATAAAAACTTTGATTCTGACTCTGGGGAAAAGATTTTGAAAAAATATTAGTGGTGTCTTTATACTTTGAAGGACTGCCATGTACACAAAGGGTTAAATACAGTCCTCTTCATCAAAGAGGCAAAAGCAGGACTTGTGGCTGTTGGAGGTTACAGAATGCTATTGGACTCTCGATATAATGAATAAGAATCAAAACTTCAGAATTACAACAGTGGACGATTTACTAGGTAGTGACCTCTCTATCAGCAGACATGATTGCGCACAGTATGGATGTGTGGGATGTTGCAAAAACAAAACCATAAAAGATTTATTTTGACAATGGATGGGAGGTTAAACCTGAGCTGTGAATGGTTTACTCCACTTGCAACATTCCTTTGATCTCCCTGAGTCTATGGTTTTAGATCAAGTATGCATAAATGCGATTTGCTTTTTATTTTTGAAAATATGCTTGGAGATTCTTGCCCTGTTCTCAGGTATTGAATCTTCATTTTCTTTTGCAAGTCCCAACTGGAGTCTTTCATCGTTCCATGGGGTCTCTCGCTTCAAAGTTTCTTTACTGATGTCCTTTGCTGCCTCACTTCTAAGCCAGTTGCTCTGTTTCCGCCAAAGGGATGCTCAAAGGGTTTTTTTGTTGTTGTTGAAACCAGAGAGTCGTCTAGATAGTAAATTATTCTTCAATATAAAGAGGAGGAAAAAAATGTAGTTCAGATTCCCCCGTTGTCATTGACTCCTCATCTTTTGAACCTTTTGTGAAATAAAGACAACCTTGAGCAAATTCCCAGGGCTGTGTCTCTGCTTACAGAACCTTATTCAACGTCTATTTGAGGGAGAGAAATGAGCTTTATCTCTCTGAAATCCAATGTAACCCCTTTCACTTAACAGAAATTACAGGTTGCCGCTAGTGCCTAAGAAATCGTTGTATTCTTCAGCCTGTAATTTTGGAACCTGAGACTGTAATTTTCTTCTCTCCCTTGGTGAATTCATTTTTACCTTAGCTCCTAAAATATCCTGATCTACTCCTGTTGGTGGTGTGTCTTTCTTCAGTAGTAGAGTATTTAGAAGCTGCTGGAAGAATCTTGTCCAGAAATCAGAAAGATTACATAAGGAATAATAATAATCTTTGAAAGTACTTCCTCATCCCAGCAATCATTTTATGAGGCTAAGTGGGTATTGCTAACATGCTCACTATCTAGGGAGGGGCAGGAGTCACATGATAAAGGGAGTTTCCCCAGATCATGTTGTTACCATGTGAAGGGGTAGGACTTGAACCTAGATCCTTCAGATGCCATGCCTTTTCCTTAACACTACCCTTCTACTTTTCTCTGTACCTATAACCGACCCTCTTTTCCTATGTCCGTTTCCTCTCTGTGACTCTACTGCCTGATCCCCAAGCATTCCCTCCGAACTCCCAAGCTTTCTGACTATCCAACTCTACTCACATTCCAAGGCAAGCTCTTCTCACCACCTATCATCCCCTTCCCTATCAACATTGCCTGACCTGTGGCCCATTTCCTAAGAATCTCATAGGATAATAGGTTAATGCACATCATTTTAAATTACTCCATGTAATCCTCCATCCCTGGGTGAGGATGCTAGAGGATTGCCTGGGGCTGGGAGGTTGAGACTAGGCTGGGCAACATAGAGAGACCCTTTCTCTAAAATAAATAAATAAATAAAAAGTTATTTAAAAATTAGCCAAGCATGGTGGTGGTGCATGCCTGTGGTCTCAGCTATGTGGGAGGCTGAGGTGGGAGGATTGCTTAAGCCCAGGAGTTCAAGGTTATAGTGAACTAGGATTATGTTATGTACCTCATCCTGGGCAATCCACTAAGTGAGACTCTGTCTCAAAAATAATAATATTTTTATTATTAATATTTATTATTAATATTAATAATATTATTATTGAGAGAGAAGAGAATGGATTTGAACTCTTGGAGAAGTAATTCTTCTGGATAAAATGGGCCTCTGTAAAGCAAAACACTGTTTCTAAAACTTCCCTGTGCATCAGAATCACCTGCAACCCTTGTCAACACACTAACCACTGGGCCTTACTCTCCCACCCGGAGTTTCTCATTCAGTACATCTGGAGAGGAGCCAGAAATTAGCATTGCTTAAAACCTGGGGGCAGAGGAGGGGTACAGATACTGGGCATCTGCAACTAGACTTTGAAAATCATTGATATGTATGTATAAAGGCAAACCCTCAGTCCCCTCTGTATATTCATACTAGGAAAAGAAACATCTGGATTTTGAATGCTGGCCACCTCATATATAATTGGCCTTGGGTGGTGTGTTGGAGCCTGGAGAAGATGTTTCTCATTTCATATAAACATGGTATGTGCAGGATGAGGGGATTTGTGAGACCTACCAGCCCAACCTTTTCATTTGAAGAGCGAAGCAGCAGAGGGAAGACAGCCAGCAGCAGCTGGGCGTGCAGTGCAGGGCTGCGTGTTGGGGAAGACGTGGAGCTGTGCGTCCTTCCTGTCACCACACCCTCCTCCCTTCTCCCCATGGGCAGCCTCTTCCTGTTTCTCTAAACAGCCAGCCTGCAGTGGGGGCTTTTTATCTATTTTGTTTCATCATCAGCCACTGCTGTGCTTAATTTGTATATTTTTTAATGGGGAAAGAAAAAAAATACCTTCCAAATTGGAAGTTTAAAAACCTTCCCATTTGGCTTTTCTTAATTAAATGTATAATTCATGAGCCACTTGGGTTGAAACCATTGAATCTTTAAATATTTGCTCCACCATCTATGACAGTTATCGGTTATTAATGGGGGTGATCATTTTCCCTGCGATGATTCAGTGGTAACATTAAAGCTGAATGATAATCGGCCCCGTCCTGAAGCATTTTCTGTAGTTTCACAATGACACCATCCTCTACAATTGTATTCTTATTAGAAATGGCAGCTCTGCAGTAAGCAATTGAAGACTCTATCTGCTGCTCTCTCGAGCATACAACAAATCCTATTTTCCCCAGAGCATGATTATGTTTTGACATCTTTTACAACCTTATATCTTGTACTGTAATATTTAAAATACAAACACAAAAGATATATCCAATTATACCCATTGTATGGGATGTAATTTTTCTTAGAGGGGAAGTAGCTCAAGTGAAAGGGAAAAATAATGATAAGGACTGACAACAGGCACTTCTATTGGCTCTGAGAGCAGATCTCAAAATGCATAGCATATTTATTGAGGCAGAGAATAAATGGGTAGAATAAGAAATTTGAAGTGTAGTGTTCAAATTCAGTGGATAAATCCCCCCCTTGGAATATTCCAGAATGCATGTACTTTACTGCAGACCTTGTATACAGCTCCAGGATTAAACATGTCTGATTCTAGAGTTGTAAAACACACTTATTTGTTTTTGGTTTTTTATCACCCTCAGTAGAGTGCTGTGGCATCACAGCTCACAGCAACTTCAAACTCTTGGGCTCAAGCGATTCTCTTGCCTCAGCCTCCCAAGTAGCTGGGACTACAAGTGCCTGCCACAACACCCAGTTATTTTTTGTTGTTTAGCTGGCCGGGCTGAGTTCAAACCCACCAGCCTAGGTGTATGTGGCTGGAGCCATAACCACTGCGCTACGGGCACCAAGCCAAGTTGTAAAATGTACATATATTGCCAATTTAGGGGACAAAGACTTAATCCAAGAAAAATAATTCCTTTTCTAGGTTGACGTTGTTGATGTTAGTGCAGAGAGAGTTTATGGTGCAACCCAGAAAACCTCCGATACCTTTACGATCTACCTCTCCATGGGCTCCCATTTGTTCCCTAAGTTCTGCCTGACTGCATGGATTTAATCAGATCCCTCGTGATTTACACACCTCTTGTTTGGAGTCAGGGAGCTGGTGGTCTACATGGCCTACCAACCACCACTGAGTAAAAGCCCCCTGAGCTCCTATTATTGTTAAGTTCCAAAGAATCTGGGACTGAGTGCAGACTGCCAAGCTTTTCCCGGAGGAGGAATGAAAACACAGTGAGTGTCTGAGTGAATTTCTGGGAGACCTCCAATTCTAAAGAAGCCTGCACAAGTCACAGGATACAAATATACAGCGGCTACACTTCACTTTTCCTTGCTAATTCCCGTGCCTTATCGGTGAACTTAATACAGTTGCTCAGCCCAGAGTTCTTGGCATTAACTTTTTCTCCTTTTTTTCTCTTATAATTCACATCCAACCTTTTTGGAAAGTATATTAGTTATACCTTCTAAATGTATAGTGAAGATTTCTACTTATCCACCTGTCCAAGCCACCAGTATCTCTCACCGGGATTATCATGTTCCCCTTCTAACTGCTTATATTCTTGTCCTTCTGTGATCTATTTCCTAGACAAAATTTTTAAAACTGGAACTCAGAGAGTGTATGTCACTCTTCTGCACAATACTATCCAGTGCATTTTAATTTCATGACCAAATCCTAAGGCCTTAAAACATCTTTATTTATTGTCCCATTTACAGGTTTTACTTCACCTACGCTGACTATGTTGCTGTTTTTCCAACAGGAAAGGCATGTATATATCACAGGTCCTTTGCACATGATGCTATTGCCTCAGCCTAAGCCTCCTTTACTTAGTAAGTCTCAGTCTCTCCCTCTCTCACATCTTTAGCTCTCGCCTCAAATAACAATGAAGCCTTCTTTTACCTTAGCATATACAATAGCAACATCTACTACTTTCTACCCACTTTTATTTTTTTCCTGAAACCTATCATGTTTTACTTTTGTTTTTTATAAGATTTATGGATCCAAGGACTCTGTCTCTCTTCTTTGCTATATCTCTAAAATGCAGAAAAATGAGTGCCCCTCAGTAAGGACATAACAAATATTTGTTAAATGAATATACTACAGTGTACATAATGAGGGTTATTATCATTGTCACTGCACGCATTACCATCAGGCAACTATTGGGCCTGTCTGCCTGTTACAGGAGGAAAGAGCCTCAGAGTAACATATTCCTTGATAATGGGACATATCCACTAAGGCAACAGTACTTTCTTTTACCCTAGAAACAGCAAACACACCAACAAAGTGGAAGGAGATATAAAAATATAGCACTTTTTCTCTATATGATTTTCCTCTTCATTCTATAAACAATTTTGAGCCCTTGCTTGAAATGATTTTAAATTTAAGTTGAATTGTCAACATCTTTATTGGTGCAAATGCAAACACTGGG
Organism: Loris lydekkerianus; assembly: GCA_963574355.1. Taxonomy (NCBI): domain Eukaryota; kingdom Metazoa; phylum Chordata; class Mammalia; order Primates; family Lorisidae; genus Loris; species Loris lydekkerianus. The sequence continues at coordinate 65,337 of CAUYPK010023622.1, forward strand.
CTCTGACAATGGCGCTATCTTCCTGCTACAGACACGAACAATCCCAACTACTGGCATAAATCCAATTGTTCTACCCACCCCAAAGCTGGATCTGAAGGCAGAATAGGCCATTTCCTGTAAAGCAAATTTTAAACCTATCGTTTTTATGAGCCTAAGATTAAGACTTTTATATTCAGACAATGAAGGAAAGATTGTAATTTAACTTAAATGTGGTGAAATTATTATTTCACTCTGAAGGTGATTTTAATTATTTTAGACAATATGTATAATTTTTTCATTCTGCTATTTTTTAAAATATTACTTGATATGAGGCTGGGCTATCTCACTGAATTCATGAAGATCTATTGACTGCTTATTTTCATATTCATCTTTCAGCTTTGGCTTCAACGGTTTCACATTTATTCTAAAATGTAAGGGAAATTCTGCCTTCAGTCCTGTTTCAAATGCTTTGTGCATATTCTTTGTTACAAGCAACTGAGACTGTTAACAAAAGCTCCCCCTTGAAGTGAGTGGGGAAGTCATGGTGGGAAGGCCTCTCTGCATAGAGTTCAAAGTTCAGCTGAAGGCTCAGCGACAGCCTGACCCTTCCCCACAAACAAACGAGTACAATAAATATTGTATTTTCTCTTTGTCACATGAACCCGTGGGTAGGAATTTGACCTTAGACCCCTCTAGAGACAGAATGAAATAAAAACAATTTTTATTTGGATGACAAACAAATTTTGTTTTTGCCAAACAGTGAGAAGCTAAAGGAGAATTGTGTTTTTCTGAAATGGATATCCAAACTGAGAAGAAGAATGATGGGATTGTTAGGGAAGAGGGTGAAGTCAGAGCCTGTGGATGCAACAGAGTTTAGGGAAAAGGAAGGAGATGATGAATGTGAAATCTCAATAAAGTTTTAATGTCATGTGCATGGTAACATGAGCTCTCTCCCCACAAAACTTCAGTTAAACCTATATTTCTCCAAAATATTTTAGATGTGAATTTTGGGGGGAGATGGGAAGAAGGGCTGAGTCTGACCCTTAGGACAGAGACTCAATTGCAATCATGCAATTCATCTCTGGTTAACAAATGGGATTGAAGGAAAAATTGTTCTCCTCCCCTAAGAGTACAGATAAGGCTCCTGAATATCACTTTTTGCTGTGGTGGAGTGTCCAGGATTGGGTTCTAGCATGGTTGCCAGGGTTCTTTTTTTTGTTTGTTTGTTTTTTTACTACGATGCCTTCTCTGCTAAAATAACCTTTGCTCATAAAGTGACCCTTTCTCGAGGGGTGGCACATCTGCCTGCACAGTTACCTTAAAGATTTGGTAGAAAGCCTCCTCAGGAAGGCCTCTAAGGCAGTCGGGTCTCCTTTTGCTTATTTAAAAGAAAAGAAAACTCTATGACAGCACCTGTTCATTTGATTTGTGTAGATTACTGTATTTCATAGGTGATTGCAAACGATCACTTCTTTGGGAAGTCCATCTAGATACTTTCTGGTTTGTTTCTAAGACCTGGAGCCATTCTTTGCCAGGTAAACTTATGGGACTCAGCCACGTTGGTAATTTTTCCTACACTCCTATAAAGTTTCTTTATGAAACACAATGAAATGTGCTGGCCTTGTTAAAAAATAGTTTGCATATATTTCTGTGAACATACTAGAAAGAAAGCATAAAGCACTCAGGGTGTTCTGATAATATCAAGTTTAATATGATTTCTCCTTTGCTGCAGAAAAACTTGTGAAGCTCACTTCTGCTGGTCGGTTACATAGAAAAAGACACAGGGACTAAATTGTCCAAAATTTGGTGTAAAAATTTCAGCCTTTGTGTCCTTTTATCACTATGAAGTCTGTAGTACTTTTCTTTATGAGAAACTCAAGTAGCATTTACACATGAAACATATAAAATAATTTGGCCATGCCAACATTTTCTCCTCTCTGCCCTGTTAGCCCATCTCTCCCATTAATATATTCTACATGTGGGAGAAAACATAGAGCCTTTAGAGAGATTGGACACAGAGCAAAAGTTGGAAAGCATATCATAGTCAGAAAAATTCTAAACTCACCCCCGGTGACCTATACTCTTATACTCTTGCATAATTCCTTCTGTTTAAGTGGGGGACTTGTGAATAACATGATATATATATATATATAATCCAACCAAGGGATTTTATATATAAAATTATATATATTATATATATATATATTATATATATATAAAATTCACCCTTGGTTGGATTAGATTACATAGCACAGTCGACTTGAAGAAAGGAACTTTCTCTTTGGTGGGATCTAATCAGGTGCCTGCTTACAAACGAAGAGGTTGTTCCTGGCTCAAGAGATTTGAAGCATCAGAGGGACTTGATGTGAGGGAGATTCCCAATTGCTGGCTTTGACAATGCAGGGGGCCATGTGCCAAGGAGTGCAGGCAGCCTCTAGATGTAAAGAGTGGCCCTCAACAGTCAGCTAGCATGGAAATAGTCACTCAACAAATATCCTTGGATTTACGCTAAAATACTGTCTATGACATAATGAAATTTTGTGTCAAGTGAGTTTGCCATGCAACAAGATTATACAGTTACAAAGGTCTTAATTTAAGCCAGTTTTGTATATTTTTTATTCAATTTTAAGGCATTAATTCCAGGAGTATTATTATAATGAGCAGTTTACATGATTTAAAAGATCAAAATTCCTTTAATATTGGAAGGTGATGCGGTAATAAGAGAAAGCTTTTCCTGCCTGGCTGCTTTTTTGACTTTTTTGCTTATGTAACAGCTTCATTCACACATATTTTACAGTTCTTTTATTTCTGATTAGAGTAAACAAAGTTGAAAATAATCTTCAGAAGTGTCAAGAATCTTTAAATGACATCAGGGCATAAAATGACAAAGACTTACTTCACAAACAGATATAATTTTGTACATCTTATCATTTTAGATTATGGTACTGGAAGATAACTTCCCATGTGGTTAAAAAATAAGCACCATTAAAGAGGCTGAGCAATTTTTGTGTGTTTTGCAAAAATCTTATTTTATCTCAAGATAGTATTGAAAGCATTGTAACTCTTCCTATCATTTCAGTCAAGCATAATGCCACAGTGCTCAGGAATAATATTGAATAAAATATTACAAACTTCAAATTAGTTTTCTTTGTGCAATGGCATTTCATGAGGTTGTATAAAAATAAAAACAGTGATAGAAAAATCTTTTCAAGTATTTCAAGGCTCATAAATAAGGTTTGACTTAATATTAGAAAAAAATTGTTTGCATTTTATTTTTAAATGTATGTCCTATCTAATTTCAAAATCCTCCCATTCTAGAGTGGAAGTCAACTACAGCAGAAGCAGTGGTGGTTGAGAACTGAGCATTTGGAGCCGGGCTTCCTGGATTTCAATCTTGGCTCCATTGACTGCAAGCTGTGTGACCTTGGGACATTTACTTAACCCTCCCTCTATCTCTCTCTTCAGTATACTGGACCTTTAAAACAGTAATTATAACAGTCTGTCCTGCATAGGTTATTATAAGGATTTAGGAATGCAATGCATGTGAAATACTTAGATCTGTGCTGTGTAAGTCCTGGCTCTTATTTAATATAGTTAGTGTAATACTGAATTGTGCCAAATGAAATGACTCCATGAATGGCTTCACTGTTAGTTAAGAACTATGAATAAATTTACTAAATCACGTGAAATTTGAAGAATCCAAAGGGAAGAGAGTCAGTAGGTGGTTTGGGTCCCTGGCAAGGGTCTAATTCACTGACCAATCCGGATTCTTCTCAAGTAAACGTAGACATTTACTATTTAATGTTTACCATTGCTAAGAGATACTCTAATTTGGTTCTATTGAAAATTTGTTTCCAATTAGCGGGGTAACTCTCTCATCTAATAGTTAATGTGAGGTTGCCAAGAATAGCAGTGCTTGGAATTTTCTTTTCCATGGAGCCCCCAGTTAAAAAGGTAATAACGATGTTAATGTTCTTTTTGGAGTTATGTTCTAGTCACCACCACCAATCCAACATTTCTTAGCTCATTTTACATGTACAAGAAATCATAAACATCAGTTTGTCTCTGATACTTGACAGATGAGGAAACTAATCTTCAAAGACAGTTACATAAAGTGTCCCTTGCTACTCAGTTTGTGGGTCACAGCCCCAGATTACAGAGGAACTCAGGGTCACTACAAAGCCCTATTCTTACATTATGTACAGTGACATGTTCCATGTACCTTATTTTTAGTGGCTGCTTAAATAAATATTTTTAAAAGAAAATATGTGCATGTAAAGCTGTTTGGGTGTAGCAGATGAACTTTAAGAGCTTTCATAGTTCCTTCAATTTGATGAAAGGCTGTGCCTGGTTCCTGAATCTGACGTGCCTCCATGACATGGTGTGATACAAATTACCCCCAGCCTACCTCCAAAATGTGGTGGTGGGCCACAGAGAAGCACCACACCTTGACCTTCTCGAACAGACACCGTGCTTCGTGTTTTGGTTTCAAAGTCATCAATATCTTGGAAAACAAATAAAAGAAGGTGTAAAATTAGTTACTTTGCAGAGGAAGCATTTTAAACAAGAATGTTAAGCATATTTTTATTACTAAGGATGATACTCATGTTGGCTGACCAGAGAATTCCATCAGTTTAGTTGTGTGGATTTTTCTCTCTCAGAATTGAGTGTTTCTTTTTGCCTTCTTTATTCATATAATTAAGCAAACATGTGATAAAGGCATTTGTTAACATTACTCACTAGTGTTTGCTATTATTCTTCCAGATAGTTGGCAGCACATCAGGAAATCTTTTAATCCACCACAAATTTACTTTTCCTGTCCAGGAAAGGTATGATTATAAAAAAGCACATAGAAAGTTTGTCATAGTTTTCTAGGATCTCAGAGTAATAGTTGTCATTGTAATGTGTGGTTGGAATTTATGATAATTTAGGATGTTATGATGTGAGACAAAGAGTTCCATGTGACAGAAACAATGAGACAGAAAGTCTATTTCCTATTTCCTCTTTCCTGTTTCCTAATCAAAACCAGTTCACGATCTTATGTGGAATGATGTGATTCCCTATTTTGAAGAATCATAGATATTCAGAGTTGGAAGAGCCATCCATCTGAGGTCTCAATTTTTCAGCCATCCTGGATATTGATCAGCCAGCCTTCAGGAATGGCTAAATTGTTTAACTTCTCTGAACCTCAGCTTCTTCACCTGTAAAATCTTTTTATTCGTTTAGTCATTCAATGCATCAGGCACCTACCGAATGACAGAAATGGTATGAGGAGAAGAAGATGAATTTATAAATAACACAGGTATGTCATCTTACCATTATTGTGCTTACTATCCCAGAGGAGGACCAGAAGACTAGTTAATAGAACAAAAAAATCTGTAACTTACAAATGGTGATAAGTGTTCTGAGGCAGACACCTCTAATAACCTACCAAAAATTTATTCTCCCTTCCTTCATAGTAGTAAACTTACAGATCAAATTTACTTGTCCAGCTGGAGGGCACATTGCCAGACTCCTTTGCAGCTATATAGAGCACACAGAAATGATGAGTGAAACTTTCACCTATTTACTATGTGTGAAAAGAAATTTCCACAGATTTCCACCCCTAGCTTCTCCTACGTTTCAAATGATATGGGAGAGCTCAAAAGCCACTTCTTGAACACACAAAAGCCATTAGTAACCTGGGTATTTATGTGACTACTTAGAACAGAACCACAGCTGATCTAGAACAACAGCTCTAGATTATCTTATTAGATATAAGTAAACAAGATATATCTTGTTTGAGGCTTTCATTTTGGCATATTTATTGTAACAATTTAACTTTTTACCCCAACCAAGATGCCCTGTGAAGTAAAAGAATAAAGTGCAGAGCTGATGGATGAAAAAGAGACAGCCATTCAATCATGGAACAGGGAAGGCATTCTTTCCAGAAAGAAAAAGTAGCTCTAAAATTCTACAGAGTATCCCAAAGGTCACCCCTAAAGTTACCAAACAGAGAAAATGGGAAATTGTAGATAAATGTACCATCATTTATAAAATATTCATTACAAAATTTTACAATGCAGTGGCCAATATGTAGAGAATATTTTGTAATTTTTTTGATGAATATTTTGTAAATAGAGGTACATTGTACATTTAGTTACAAATTTCCATTTTCCCCTATGACATTTGGGACACACTATAGCTATGGAAAATATAGGGAAGTTTTATGTCATTAAAAAGAAGACAGTATTGTGGTGTATACTTGCTAGAATAGATCTCAATGAGACTACAGTGGTAAGCAGAACATGATGGTCTATTATAATATGTTTGGATTATGTTAAAAATACAAAAAAAAAAACTTGGAAAAACCTTGGAAATAATCACTGAATAATATCTAGAACATTTATTGAATGTCATTCCATCAATGATTAGACAGAATACATTAAATATAAATGGATTGACTCAGAAAGTTCTTAATGTCATACTGTTAAGTAAAAAAGTAGCTAAATATTGCTATGGCATTATCTTGTTACAGAAGACAAAAAGGGAAAAAAATAAACATGACTTTCTTGTTAAATTGGCATGAAAAAAGTTACATAACAGATTATTTTCGATATTCACACTGGTTATCTTAGAAGAATGAATGAAGGATGTGGGAATGGAGAATAAATCTTTGCTTACGTCTCTCTTTATCTTTTAAAGTGTTCTATAGATTATGTGTTGTACATGCAATTAATTTTTAGTTTTCTATTAACAGCCTTACTGAGATGTAATTAGAAAAAATGATTGGTGTCTTTTACAGGAATTTAAGAATTCCATTTTGGATATCTTTAATTTGTATTATTCATGACCTACCTAAATGGCAATTTAATAAAGACCATGAAATAGATGAGCTCAGAACTCAAATTTATGAAAATGAGATTTATCAGTTGATAGACAGTACTGAAGGCCAGCCATAGGAGTAGATTTAATCCCCATGGGATGACTGTAAAATTTTTGGCTTGAACAGCTTGGTAAACAGTTATCTAGTATGTAACCCTGAAAATACACAGTACTTAAAAGTGGAGAACCACAGAGATGAGCGAGAGGAGAGGAGATTCTGAAAATAGCAAGTAGAGGTGGAATAAGATGTGTACAAAAAATATTATTATTTGTATGTGATCCTAGCAATTCCGTGGAGATGGGGAAGAAGCTAATATGAATTGAAGAGTAGATAGCAGACAGAAGGAAAGGGTGGGGAGCACAGGGAGCGTAACCTCATTGGGGTTGGTTATGAAAAGGGGGTGAGTTTAGGAAGAACACAAAAGGATTTGGGAAGCGAAGGTATTATACTGCCATAAATGATCAAGTAAAGACAAAGATGATTCAGGACATGGATTAAAAGATTTGTAAGTTCTGAAAGACAGGAAACAGAGCCCAGGTGTAAAGACTGGCCTTTCTAGGTACTCTGATATAAGACATACTGAAGGCTTCTTGCTGGAGAAATGAGATAGTTTGGGGTGGTGGTTTTAAATTTCTCAATGACACTGATGGGTAAGTCATTTAGGAAGGTAGAAGATGCAATAAATATCTAACTTAGGGGGGATCATAGGGGTTCATTGAAGCAATTAATTTAGCATGTCCAGACGCGTAAGGGCTCAATAGTCATAATTACAAGTGATTGCAGTGGTTCTCAACCTTCCTAATGCCACGGCCCTTTAATACAGTTCCTGTGGGTCATGACCCACAGGTTAAGAACCAGTGGATTAGAACAATTATATTTTACTTTGATTGATACAAAGTTCAGGTATGCTAATCTACAAATACAAATTAAGTAGCACATTCTAGTTCCAGCACAATTTTTTGTGGGTAGATGATGCTTCTTAAAGCATTAACGGTTTCCCTCTCCTAATCCCATACCTTGCCAAATATGTGTTCTTTCTGTACACATTGCTTTTCCATGTGAAATAAAAAACTTTAGTAACATCAATGCCCTAGATCTGATATGTAAATTAAGCAACTCATACACATTCTCTACTTGTAATAACATAAGCATTTGGCCAAGATGGACTCTACTTAACTCGAACAACCCACTCTTCCCTTTCACCACCTGCCCTTAACCAGCAGTCTTTAGCTTTACACTAATTTAAAACCTGGCATGCCAGGTGTGTCTTGCTTAGAGGATTTTCAGTCAGATTTGTTCCTTTTCTTTTTTGGCCAGAGAAAAATTCAATTACCCTACATATGTCGGCACCATTGATATGAACTATTGCCTTGACTGGGAGCCCTTTGTGATTTGGGTTTGCATCACTTTACATGTGACTCCTTAATAAAAATCAGCCTAACAAACTGTGTTTTAAAACCAAAAATAAATATATTGAGCTCATTGTTTCTATGTTTCTATTTTTAGTAGTAACAATAGGTGGTAATATTCACGTGGTAATTTTCTTTCTTACTATTATTTTTGGCCAGTCCCCTTAAATTGTGATTATGCTCTAACAGTCACAAATACAAACACTGTCACAAACGAGTAATGAGAAATCGAATGATTCTATGAAATTAACAAGCTTCAGATTGAATTCTTTCAACGTCACATTGTCAGTGCTCCATGCAGGCAGCATCAATCATGGTCTCAGTGTTAATCAGAAGTCATTATCACGCAAAATTGGTAAGACTGCTGATACTTTAACATACTCTATGTTCACTTCCACTTAAGTAGCATCCGCTTGTGACATAATTTATCCATGCGTTTTATGATTACAATGGAGTTTCTATTAGCTGACATAACATGAAAGGAAATCAACTCCTCTCAAAAATTACACCAGTCCTGTTAGCGATCAAAACAGTCATTCCAAAATGTTGCTAGCTCACAGGTTTTAATTAATAATTCAGATTTTGAAACTGTTTAATTGCATGTAGATCATAAACAAGATGTAATCTTGCCTTGTTTAAACAAGGTGCCATCTCTCCTGACTATGCTTTGAGTGGGCTCTATTGTACATATCCATTCTGTATTTCAAATACTTTCCTGCTATCTGGAAATGTGATTTAATTTAAAATGTGATCTGAAAAACAATTCAGATAATTTTCTGAGGCTAGGTCCACTGACTTAAGTGGCCACAGGAGCATCCAGTGAGAATTTTCTTTGCTCTGTGAGAGCTTTAAGAACTCTAGATATATTCTTCTGCAAGGAGAGGCCAGAGAGAACCACCAGTTTCTATTTTTGTCCTATCCATTTTTGCTTAAGGGAAAATAGCTTCGTTTGAGATCATTCCCTGAGATGATCTCAAATTCTATAATGTTTGGAGATGTTCCCGTAAACCGCAAAGGTGACCTGCCCAGGCTGTCCTTGTGTACAGGCACAGCCCTGCTGTGCTGGTTGCTGTTAAAGACCCCAATTGTTGAGGTTGCTCTCATTAAGCCATTCTGATGACCACGGCTTATTGGGTCCTGTGGTTTTATTGCTGGTTTTGGAGGAAGCATTTGGCAGAAGCAGAAGCAAAAGTGCATTCACAAACAAGGCTCTGTTCCAAAGGCCAGTAGGAAGTGCCTGAGAATGGCCCATAAAATGAGCTTTAAAGAATTACTGGGCCATATGCTCTCTCCTGGAGCAAGCAAGGTGCAGAGGAGGGACAAGGGCCACCAAAATGTACTTAAAATTAAGTCTGGGCAATGCTAAATATTGCAACATTTAATTGTAAAGAGAATACATCTTTGCAGCTGCCACATGTAGGAATGAATCTCAGCCTAATTAAAGCAAGAAAACCGTGCCTTTGCTGCCAAGGCCTGAGGATCACAATCAGAAGAGGCTCTTGGCAGTGCCAGCCCCTGACACAGAAGGGGACCAGTGGTTTGCCAAGTCTTGCAAGCTTGGAGGAAGGCTTTGGGTACCCAGGGTCTATTGACCAGGCCCAAGAAAACCGCATCTCAAAAGTTGGAGATAGGAAAAATATTTCTCACAAAAATCTGCATGCTTCAAGACAGACCTAGTATTCTCAGTATTCAGTTAAAAACCTGAATAATGATGTTAATTGTTTCTCTTTCCACTTACTATATACGAACTATTTCATTTTAATGTTTCAAATCTTCTTTCTTTTTCTTTATATCAAAAATAGCTACCATGTGCCAGGTGCTCTGATTAAGTATTCTCACTGAACACTCAAAATCACTTTGTAACATGGGTGCCATGGTCATGTTCATTCAGCGAAGGAAGAAATTAAAGTTCTTAGATGAGTGATCACTGACCCAAACTCACTCCGTTTCTACATGTCATGACAGGATTGGAGGAAAAAAAAAAAAAAAGGTTTCGTTCCACAGCTCACACTCAAACACCATGCTGTTTTGCCTTCCGGATATTAACTGGGGTCTCCGTGTCACTTAAAATTTATAAAATTGGCATAAACTAATACTCCATGCTTAAATAAATAAATAAATGTACAAAAGCCCAATGCCTTTCCAAGGAGTTGTGCAGAGTCCTAGGGGAGGGGGAGCCTGCTTCCTCTGCCCCGGAACTTGTAGCTTTTAGAAATGGCTCCTTTTGTGATGTCCTAACTCCTGAGAATCCTTCTGCCTTCCTCTCTGTGTGTTTCTTAGTTCATCTCCACCCTCCCGTCTCCCCTGTATCTTCATGGGAATATGGACCCCAGCCCCTTATTTTGACCTGCCTAAGAGGCACATTGCCTCTCACACACACACACGTCTTAAAATATTCTGAACATGTGTCAGTCTTACTGCTGTGGTGAGACACAGCTCAGACACCTTAGAATCAAACATTGGACAAGCAGTTCTCGAGGTCTCTCATGTCGGTTGCTTGCGTCTGCTCTTGTTCCCTCTTCTGCAACCTCCCCACCCCTCTCTCTTTTCCTCTCTTTCATGAGCAGTGGGAAATGAAAGTCCTCCCACTCTTCTCTGCAAAGAAGATCAACGTCCTCCAGCTCCTACTAGCATGCTCAGAAATTATTTGACCTGTCTTGAGTTCACACAGGTTGTAAGTAAAGGAAATAAAATTTCACCCCAAATACTAGGGCTCTAGAGGTGCATCTGCCTAATCACCAAACTTCCTGTCTGTGTAGAGCTCCCACCAGACAGGGACCCTTTAATCTCACCCCAGACTAGAGACAGGACTCATTTTCACACCTCAAAAGGAATTTCAATTATTTATCCCTTCGAGGACATTACATCTGATTTTAAACTCGCAAGATTTATTTTACCCTGCTCTCTGCTTTCCGCCAACCAAATTCTGTGTCCCTGCTTCGACAATCCTTCTCAAGTTTCAGCATTGAATGCTCATCCTGAAGTAAACAAGTTTGAGAGCCCTTGTTCACCTTCACGATGCAGCTCCCAAGTTGGAGGTACGCACTATGTTTTGGCCTACAGCAAAAACATTTTGCTGGGCAAGGAAATGCCGATACCCTGCCCAGCAAAAGAGAAATGGCAAAAGACACTAAGAAAAAAATCCCTAGTTCTGCAAAAGTCTCAGAGAACTCCCAGCTATCATATATGTAAGTGTCAGAATGAAAATACTCTTTGAGAATCTCAAGACCTTATACTAAGGTTACTCTGAGTTCATATCTCTCTGTACTTCTCTCCTTTGAAGAGGCTCACTCATGAGCAAGATCAAAATTGTTTATGTTTCTATTTGCTTTTTTTGTGGGTGGTTTCGTTTAGGTGTTGTGGTGATTAATTTTCCCGGGCCTTTACTTAAACCAGTTTCATTTTCCACCATCATGTTCTGGACGCTGCATACTGAGGGATGGAGTTCACACTATTATTGTGTTCACTGGCATCACTCAGCAACATAACATGACATAACCTAATACAGTGCAATGCTGTTGTCAAACGCTGTAAAAAAGACAATAGCTAAATCTTATACTGGACGTAAATTTGGAATGCTAATATCCAAGTAGGAAGTGAGAAGGTATTTTAAGAGCTTTTTTTTTCCCTAGTGCCAAATCCATTTATGATCCAAGTTAAAATTCCTCCTCTTTTGGGGTGTAAAAGAATGTTTATAAAAAGTCATAAGTAAGCAGACAGTTGTCTCTTGGTTTCTTGGTACTAGCGAATTCACTAAGAACCATTTCTGGGGGATAATACATCCTTTTCTATCAGCCCAGCATCCAGGTTTTCAAAGAAATGAGTATTCCATAAATTTCACCAGTAAACAGTTATGAAATTTCTAATTGGGCTATTAAAACGTATATGTCAGACTGGATTTGATTTTCCATAATGGACTCATTTGTCTGACAAATGGTGGTAAGAACAGTGACAATTATGACAAAAAATAAAAATAAAAGTGCTAGACGTGGGCTGTCTTCAAACCTGCTCCTTGTTAAGTTTGCATATTTCTATAGTTAAGACTGGATGAGAGTGAAACAGAAGGGAATGATGGAGTGATGTAACAACTTTGATAACATAGATTGAGATGCCAGATTACATAACTAGTAACTTTTGGCGAAATTCGTTGGTGTTTCTAAAAGGAAAAGATGCAAAACAAGTGGCATGCAAAAAAGATTAAATGATTATTTAATAGATTAATTAATTAATTAATTCTTTAAAAGATTTAGAGATAGAACAAAGCAATCAAGAACATAGGTTTAAAAGACATCTGTACCAGAGTGTTTATTGCAGCCCAATACATAAATGCTAAGTCATGGAAGAAGCCCAAGTGCCCATCGACCCACGAATGGATTAATAAATTGTGGTACATGTATACCATGGAATATTATGCAGCCTTAAAGAAAGATGG
>CAUYPK010023624.1:0-12036 GCA_963574355.1 Loris lydekkerianus
TTTAATGTGGTAATGAGCGGTGTGACTGTAATCTTTGTTTCCATGCCAGTATGTCTTGTGTGAAAATAGACATTATTAGTAATTATTATGGGACAACAGGTGTAAACAAGGACATCTGTCTTCCTAGTCATGGAAAAGAAAAGTGCCAGACCCGGGAGGGGCTCTTCATATCATCTAAGATGAGCGAGGATGAATCCCAGGAACATTCTTTCCAATTCAGTGCAGCATCCTGTTCCTCAGGAGTTGACTCTGGGTGGGCCCGAGCACAGAGACGCATACTGGCATGGAAGGAAAGATTACAGTCACACTACTCATTACCACATTAAAGCTTTGTGGTCATCTTCAATGTCTCCTGTCAATTGCCTGATGCTCTGCTCCTTCAGCTGCCTGGGTACCCAAGAACAGGAAGCCGAGAGCAGGAGTCTGAGTCCCTTTGGGCCCCAGATTCACCATGCCTGCTGGGTTATATCCGTTTATTTTCTGGGGTCCCATCTCTTCATCATGGGGCCAGTGCATAGGAGGCAGCATCTTGCTTCCTGGCACACAATAGGGCTTCATGCCTAGTGGTTCTGCTTCCCCTGGTGGCTTTGAGAACTGTTTATAAAACCTAATCTGCTTGGTGACCTAGGTGGGGTTGTGTTTGGGAGAGGCCTAGCACTTTACTCTGTCCCGGTGTGTAAGGTCCCTGTGGACAGGGGCTGTGGCTTCCCTTTGGGGATGGAGATGACCTCGTGTTCCTACCCTTAGCTCAGGCATACGTGTCTTATGCATCAGTCTTTCAGTCATGTCACTAGACATGTTCTGAGATTCTGCTCTATGACAGGCACTGGGTCCAGAACTAGGAATGAGGCAGAGATAGCCCCTAGTTCCTGCCCTTTAGAAAGCAAGGGGCAGGGTGGACTAGGGCCAGGTACTTTTCGTGAGTAACTCGCGCGCGCATGTGTGTGTGAGGCACTTGGTAAAACGTGCTGTGTACTTTAGCTTGACTCAGATGTACACATCGTCACTGATGGCAGGAAAGATACATTTTTTAAAAAATGTGCCGGTTAAGTCATACTCATTCTCTCCAGATTTAAAATAGCCTCTTTTGGATAAAATATTTAAAATCCAAACTTTAGACGGGCTTTGTGGCAATTTTAAAAGGCACCTCTTCCTCCAAGCATCTAGTGCTGCTGTACCAGGTAAGTGGACAAGGTTTCAGTTGACTTTACCAACCCCACTCCCCCAAACCAGGCTGTCTTGGACAGTCAACAACCTACCCAGCTGTCCATGGTCAAACTCTGTTGGGCCTCCAGAGGTGTTCCTTCTGCCTCATCCCTCCTCCTGCCCACCATACTTCAAAGGAGGCATCTTGTGTGTCTGTGGGGTTGGGAGAGGGACCTCTGGCCCTTGTTTTGGACTTCAGGTCCTCAGATGAAAAGGCTGTGGTACCCTAAGGACTGAATATCCAAAATGGACTCAATTCTATCTCTAAGGCCAAGCGTGTCTGCAGGCCACACACCCAGTCTCTGTGACACCTGGTCTTTACAGCCCCCATTAGGACAGGTAAGTGAGAGTAAAGTTGTCATTGGCACCAGAGATCCACCTACCATGTCAGAGTGGAAAATTTAAGCAGCTCAGGCATGGTGACAGGTGGTGGCCCTGCTGTCTATGGTACCCCTCCTTCTCTTCTCTTTCCCCAGGTCTGGTCTGTTTCCTCCTCTCTGCCTTCTCTCTCCCCTTGACCTCCTGCCTCCTAAGGGCAGTTTCGGGGTCAGTCCTGGACTTGCATTCCTGAAGGGACAGTAGTTTGTGTCCTGCTGTCCACTGGGGAGAAGCAAAGGAGTTGCTCCTGGGGAGGGAGAGGGCACTTCCAGGATCAGGTCAGAATAACCTCTCCCCTTTCAGTGCTGTGTGCAGCCCCCTGGAGCAGTTTAAGACTATTAAAGAACAGGCTGCTCCAAGTGGCCTTAGGGAACCAGGCTCAGAGTGGCAGCATGAGGAGCTGTGTGCCTGCCACCTGTCTCTAGTCTTGATGTCCTAAACAGGTCCCTGCCTCTGACCTTGGCCAGGTGTGGAGGTGAGCCAGGTGTCAGGAGACCAGACTGTCCCAAGCTGGGGCCCCAGTGCTGACTTCTTGGCATTCCCCCAAGTCCCTCCTGCATTCCCCAGATGTTGTCACCTGTGACAGGAGGATTGTCACTGTTGCTTTTAGAGGTAGAGGCTCAGATGCTCAGAGATGGCCTGGGATCTCTGTAGCAGCACAACAGAGTGGCAGGAGGATGCAGGTCTGTATGTCCATAGGGTGGCCTGATGGTCAGTGCCCTCCTGCTGCATCTGATGAGGATGGGGCCCCCTGAGCAACCCCCACCCTGCAGTGCTGGCCCTGGGAGTCCTGGGATGGGCCATGAGCTTCCCTGGGCTATCTCTGTGGCTGTCTCCTGCTTCTAGATCTGCCCTGTTCTCCCATGAAGTCATTTGACACAGCCTCCCTTGACTTCCAGATCTGGACCAGCCAGATATGAGTATAGAGGATCGTGGTCACCATGGGCATGGGGTGGGGTGTGTGGTAGAGCTGGGTAGCTGTGGTGGCCCAGACTGGAGGGAGGAAGGGCACGGGAGATTCTTTCACTTCTTAAGCATCTACTGAGTGGCTGGTTTGTTGGGGGCATTTAACTCACTGGGGTAGAAACACGGAATGGTTCCATTTCTTAAAAAATAAGGTTAGCTACTAGAAATATACTTACGTGAATAACAACATGTAGGTAAGTTAAATACGTATAACAATTTAAAAGTAATCAAAAATCATCAATAAAACATCATTAAACATGTAAAAAAAAAAAAAATAAGGTCAGCTCCACATTTGGAATCCTGCCAGCCTGGGGTCAAATCCTGAGTTTTTGTCTCCTGCTGGGTAAGTTACTGAACCCTCAGGCTTAGTTTCCTCTTCTTTAAAATGAAGATAATAGGTGGTGTGGCTCTTTCCTATTAGCACTCTGGGAGGCCAAGGTTAGTGGACTGTTTGAGTTCAGAAGTTCAAGACCAGCCTGAACAAGAGTGAGACCCTGTCTCTAAAAAATAGCTGAGCATTGTGGTGGGCACTACTCCGGAGTCTCAGGCAAGAGGATTATTGGAGCCCAAGAGTTTGAGGTTGCTGTGAGCTATGAAGCTACAGCACTCTAACGAGGGTGACAAAGTGAAAACTGTCTCAAAAAATAAATAGAAATAATAAAATGAAGCTAATAATACAGACGCTCTTTGACTTACAATGGGGTTACATGACTTCTGATAAACCCAGCGTAAATTGAAAATATCATTTAATTAGCCAGATGTTGTGATGGGTGCCTGTAGTCCCAGCTACTTGGGAGGCTGAGGCAAGAGAATCACTTAAGCCCAAGAGTTGGAGGTTTCTGTGAACTGTGACACCATAGCACTCTACCAAAGGCGACATAGTGAGACTCTGTCTCAAAAAAAAAGAAAAGAAAATATCATTTAATACATCTAACCTGCCAAAGAGCATACCTGTTTTTTTGTTTTTTTGTTTTTTTTTTTGAGACAGAATCTCAGTCATGATTGGTAGAGTGCTGTGGCATCACAGCTCACAGTAACCTCAAACTCCTGGGCTCAAGCGATCCTCTTGGTTCAGCCTCCCGAACTGGGACTATAGCAAACCTCATACCTTAAATGAGCTCAGAACACTTAACATTAGCCTACAGTTGGGCAAACTAATCTAGCACAAAGCCTATTTCATAATAAAGTATTGACTATCTCATGTAGTTTATTGAACACTGAATTGGAAGTGAAAACCAGAATGGCCATGTGGGTACTGCATGTGCGATTTCTACTGAATACATGTGGCTTTTGTGTCATCATAAAGTCAAGAAATCGTTAAGTTGAGCATTGTATGTCTGGGACTGTGTATTATGGTAATTAATAAAAAATTATAACATCACAGGGTTGTTATGAAGATGAAAAGAGTTGTTAAATTGAAAGCACTGAGAACTATGGCTGGTACACAGGGTGCAGCATTTGTGTGTGAGCTGCTGGTGTTATCATTATCATATTACTTTTATTATTCAAGTAACCACCTTCAACTTTACCGTGTCCCCCAGTGGCTGCTTGTCCTGACTACCCAGCTCATTGTCCCTTCTAGCTGCTGGGGCAGCCTCACTTCTGGGCTGAGGCAAGGCCTGTTGTGTGCAAGCCTCATTGTCCAAGTGGGTGCAGGGCTCCCCCGCCTGCAGTCCAGAGCCAGGTGGGGATACTAGAGAGGGTTGTGTGGATGTGGCCTGCTCTTCAGCACCTTCTATGTCCCTCTCCCACGTATTACCTTTAGGGGTTGGAGGCAGGGAGGGGCTCCGGGAAAGGCTGCCTGGAGCTTCCTGCAAATGGTGTGGGGTTCCTGCTAAGAGGGGTCTCTGCAGATGTGCAAGTCCCTGCAGATGGGAGGGGTCCCTGCAAGTCATGAGCATGGTTTTTCCTGGAGCAGAGGCCAGCTTCATCCTGGGTCCCTTTGGCACTGAAATAGCCATTATTTTCCTCTCTGCTCCCTAATGGTTCAGCCCTTTAGTACGTTTTCTGGGTAGAGAGTCCACACTGTCTTTTGGTTCTGTAGTTCCTGGGGCAGTCCTGTGGCTCCTTCTCCTTGTCTAACCTCTGTGGGGACAGAGGGAGTCCTAACCTGCCCTCTGAGGGCCACAGAGAAAAAACATGATCTCACCTCCTCCCCCAGGTACACACCCCCACGGGGCCTTCTCATGGAGAATACCTGTGGTCTAGGCCCCTGCGGTGGGCCTCCCACCTTTAGAGACCTCTGGCCAGAAATGCCACCAGTGTCCTGGTTCCCAAGTCTATCTCCAAACTCCAAGAGTCCAGCTCTCTGCAGCAGGGAGCATCACTGACTCAGTCTCTACCAGTCCTAGTGCCTGTGATTTGCAGCTCAGAGGAGTATTGTATCCTTGGCCCTTGGCCTTGGGTTTAGCTACGTGGCTTGCAGAGTAAGGTAAGCGTGACTGGTCTGATTCTAGGCCTTCAGAGGCCTCATGCTTGTCTTCGTGCCCCTCTGCCATTGTCATCAGAAGGATGTGACTGGACCATCCCACTGGTCCCAGGGGGTGGATGAAGGACACACAGAAGAGGGAGCTGAGCCACTCCAGCCTAGGCCAGCCCAAACCCACCAATACCGGAGATGGGGTTGAGAAAATGGCACCCAAAAAATGAGGACCTCAGAAGCAAAAGTTGTTCTGACCTTCCTCTCAGTCTCATCTCCCCTGATGCCGTAGAGTCTAGGTCTCATTCTCTGCAGCCACAAAGCCCAAAATTATTCCATGTGAAAACTTTCATAAAGTAATAACTGTCCTACCTTGCATGACTGCAGGCCATAAGACCCCATTCCAGAATGGGTCCTGCCCCACACCCAGAAGGAAGGAAAGTAGCTCAGGCCATGAAGAAGACAGACAGGCCTTATGAGGTTTCCCCGCTCAGTCTGTTGACATTAGATCATACCCTTTTTGTCTAATTATATTTCTACACGGCTGGGTGTGTGCTGTTGAACTTTAGCATAAAAACAATTTCTTCTGTATCTTTGAATTTTCATTCTGAAACCTTCTATGAATACATGGTAAAATAAATAAACTTCTCATATTAATCTGCTTTATTGTGAGTTGATTTTTCAGCAGACCTCCGAAGGTTAAGGGGAAATTTTCCTTTTGCTTCGACACCAGCCGGCTACAGATATCCGCAAGAGCTGCCAAGGCTGGCCCAGTGGCTTTGCTGAACTCATGGAGATCACTCCAGATAAGAGAGCAAACTAAGTTGAAGTCAGCAGGCCTTAGCCATCCCCTAGACCAGTGATTTTCAACTGGTGTGCGGTGAAAATTTGTAAAGACCATTAATTGAATTATTTTTGAAAGAGGTTCAAAGCCAGTAAGTATATTTTTTTAACTCTTTTTTTTTTTTTTTATCAATGTAATTTAAGTGTGCTGTGGAAGTTTAACTATACATTCAAATGTACTATGAGATTAAAAAGGTTGAAAAATACTGCCCTGTATAGAAGAGGGGTCCAGTCAAGATCAGCAAAGCTGTCCCAGCCAAACTATGGGACATGCTAGATCACTCAACTGCAGTCAGCTGCAGATTCCTGAGCTAAACAGACACATGTGTGCTGCTGAGATTTTTGTGGTTCCTTGTTATGCAGCGTTATCACGGCCATAGATAGCTGATATACTCCCTCGTCTTCTAGCCCACAATGGGAGAGAGAGACTGAAAATAAAAATGCATTACTCACTTCCCCAGGCTCCAAGGACACTCTCTGCCCACACCTCTCTCATAGGGACCGAGTGTGCGCCTGTAGCTTCTCCAGCTCAGCCAACATCCAGCCAGTGAACAGGATGCCAGGTTCCCCTTCCTTGCTGGTATCCCTGATCTTCCTATACAAGTCACACAGACTCTCGCTCTCTTTACTACATGGGACACCTGATGACGTTTGTCCTCAGCTTTGGGCCTTAACTGCCAAGCAGAGATAAAACAGGTTATCTGAATATTAACTTCCACAGCATAGGCAAGAGAACTCCCACTTTATAGATGAAGAAACTGAGGCTCAGAGATGGTAAATGATCTACCCAAGGTCCTAAGTCATAGACCGAAATCCCAGTGCAGATGTGTGTGATATCAGAGTCTGTGTTCCTGATCCCCGTGTCCTGCCATCATGAGGGCAAGGCCCTGAGGATCCCAGCCAGTCTGGTGGAGCCCGCAGCCTTCTCTGACCACCTCATGGCATCTGAGCCAAGGTGGGCTGGAGCTTCTGAAAGGAGGTATTCAGGGTCCCTCTCCTCCTCACCTTCTCTGCTCCCCTAGAAGAGTGGCTGCTGTATGTGGGCCTGGTTTGTGGACAAGGACTGGGCTCTGTTTGGCAGCAGCAGAGAAAGAGCAGTGGCCAAGGCTGGCTGTGGCTCTGTCTGGCCCTCCCTTATCCCGTCATTATTTCCTTCAATGAATGTTCAGTGAGAAGTGACTCCACCCCAGGCAGACTCCACAGGGTGCCAGGCAGGCCTGTCCTTCCCTCCCGAGCCTGGCTTCCCTAGAAGAGCAGACAAGGAACGGGGACAGCTAAACATGGTTGTCTCAGACTGCCACGTGAAGGAAATAATGGACGGGACACACAGTGGTGGGAAGTGGGCACCTGTTGAGCTGCTGGGAGCTGGGTGAGGAGGTAGGAGAGGTTTTCAGGCAGCAGAACATCCATGCAATGGCCCTGAGGCAGGGCCAGCTGGGTGTGTAACAGAAGGAAGGCTGCTGTAACTGGAACTTTGAGAAACAATATTCCTTTGTTGTTTTTTTTGAGACAGAGTTTCACTATGTTGCCCTCGGTAGAGTGCTGTGCCGTCACAGCTCACAGCAACCTCAAACTCTTGGGCTTGAGCGATTCTCTTGCCTCAGCCTCCCAAGTAGCTGGGACTATAGGTGCCTGCCACAACATCTGGCTATTTTTAGAGATGGGGTCTCACTCTTGCTAAGGCTGGTCCCGAACTCCTGAGTCCAAGGAATCCACCCACCTTTGCCTCCCAGAGTGCTGAGATTATAGGCGTGAGCCACCACACATATTCTTTCACTATTTAAATTATGTACATGTTTTATTTTGATAAGAATTTTAAATAATAATTGGAAATAGCAGCAGGGCAAAACAGGGCTCCAACCCCCCTGGCATGGCCTGGCTGCCTGGTTTGGAGGGGGGCTCAGCCTGTACCTTCAGCAGCCCTTGCGGGAGCTTTCATACCCCCATCCCAACTCAGGCAGCCCGGAAGCCCCCCAGCCCCTCTGGCCCCACATGGGAAACAGCCTATAGGGCGGTGGCTCAGAGGCTGTTGGCCAGCGTGGCCTGCCTGGCGCCATTGCACATAGCGGATTTGCTATTTGCCCAGTGGAGACAATTTTCAGGGATAATTGACCTTCTTGAAAGTCAAAACAGGACAATCAGCCAGCCCCTCCCGAGCTCCTCCAAAGCTGCTGCAGAAAACTCATTTGCTCTTCAGCGTGGGCCAGGCTGAATTTCTGTTCAATCCAACTGTCCTCCCTTTTCTTCTTTTTGTTTTGAGAAAGCCCCTTGTGCCACACTGTGAGAACGTAGTGGGGGTGGGGTCCCTAGGCTGGGAAGCCAGCGCCACGGCCTACTTCCCAAGTGACCTCATGCAAGTCACCTCCGTGTCCTTATCAAAACAATGATGTTTTGATATTTTCATCAAAATAGTATAAATAACCTTCTAACAGAAAAAAATAGCAGTTTTTTTTTTTCCTTTCTACTCTCACACTCAAATAGTTCTAGGTTGAAAACGTGCAGAGATTTTTTCCCACTCCGGGTGCCAACCATAATCCCCAGTTGTGATCTGTGCTTCTGAATGACCCATGGCCCGCTCCTTGGATTTGATAAATTTGCTAGAACAGTTCACAAAACTCATATTAGGTTTGCCTGTTTATTATAAGGGGTTTTGTTACAGCCCAATCAGGTTACTGCTCAAGAGGAAGGCGTTATACTGAGACATCAGGGGTTACAGCAGAGAAAGAGTTTAATATCACAGGCAATATGCGAGGAGGTGGGAGGAAGTTCT
The DNA here is from genome assembly GCA_963574355.1 of Loris lydekkerianus. Lineage (NCBI taxonomy): Eukaryota > Metazoa > Chordata > Mammalia > Primates > Lorisidae > Loris > Loris lydekkerianus. Next base: position 8,583 of record CAUYPK010023624.1, read on the forward strand.
CAAGTCCGTCTCCCCAAAAATTTGGGAGAAAGGGTTTTTAAAGATAGTTTGATATGTACCCTTGGTTCTCTCTAAATGCATTAATGTATACATGATCTACCTCTTTTTGATTTAATAAAAAAAAATAAATAAAAATAAAGTCTGCTGATTGGCTGGGTTTGGGGAGGAACCACAAGGGGATAGAAGTTGTCTTCTTTGCTGAGTCAGTTCTTGGGTGGGAGTCATGATACTGGTTGAGTCAGTTCCCAGTTTGGGCCACTGGTCTGGGTGGGTCTGCTGTTCCACCAGAGTGGAGCGGAGATTGCAAAAACTAGCTTTTGGTTGCACAAGGGTGATGTTATCAATAGGGAAAGTTAAGAATCTTTATGACCACCAGCTATATGACTCCATTAACAGGAAAACAAACTAGGACCTTACCACAGTTCTTGCCTTATGCCCCTTTATTAATTTGTACAGGGTGGTTTTAGTATTAAAGGTACGGACTGGCTGGATATGGTGGCTCATGCCTGTTATCTTAGCACTTTGGGAGACAGAGGTGGGAGGATCACTTAAGGCCAGGAGTTTGGGACCAGAAAGGGCTCTCCTTTCTACAAAAAAAAGACAAAGGGTACAGATGAAGAGATATGCATGGTGAGCCAGGTGGGAGGCAGTGGAGCTCCTATGCCCTCCTCGGGGTGCCACCCTCCCGGAACCTCCACATGTTCAGCAACCAGGAAGCCCTCTGAACACTGTTCTTTGGCAATTTTATGGAGGCTTCATTATGTAAGCGCGATTGATTACATCATTGGGCACTAGTGATCAACATGACCTTTGTGGCTCCTCTCCCCTCTTCAGGGGTCAGAAGATGGGGCTGAAAGTTCCCACCCTCTAATCACATGGTTGGTTCCCCTGACAGCCAGCCCCCAACTTAAGGCTACCCAGAAGCCCATCAGGAGTCCTCTTATTAGAACAAAAGATGCTCTTATCATCCAGGAGTTCCAGGGATTTTAGAGCTGGAACCAAGGTCAAAGACAAAATATTAGAACAAAAGATTTTCTAGTACTCCTTTCTATAGGGTTTTAGTCAAGACCCAGAGCGGAGACCAAATATGTATTATTATTATTTTTATTATATCACAATATCACAAATTCCCTTTTTCCAAAGGAGGTTAATCATAATCATTCCAAAGCTGTTGAGAGACTTAAATAAGATTGTCTGCATGAAGTATGTAGAGAAACCCAGAAGTTAGTCCTTCTCATAAGTGTGAGAGACATAGAGCGTCATTGCCCCGTAACCAATGGTACCAAATTACATTAAAAGCTACTACTCTGGCGGCACCCGTAGCTCAGTGGGAAGGGCACCAGCCACATACACAGGGTATGAACCCAGCCGCAAGCCCCCAGAAGCTGAAAGAGGAAAAGAGAGAGCCTTTGGAGGGAGTGAGGTGCTATGGACCCCTTCATTGCTAATTTCTGGCCTCCAGAACTGTCAGAAGACATATTTTAAGTCATCATATTTGTAGCGATTTTCCAGCAGCCCTGGAAAGCTAATCCACCACATTATCCCTGACACCCAGAAGAGGGCTTGGAATGCAGTAGAGCCTGGGCTGCGAACTTTCTCTGGAAAGCACCAGAAAGAAAATAGTTGAAGTTTTGCAGGCCACCATCTTTGTTGCCACAACCTGCCACTGAGTGTGAATGTAGCCACGGATGGGATAATGATATTAACTGATGGGCATGACCATGTTCTGATAATGCTTTGTTTATGGACATCAAAGTTTCAATTTTGGGCAGCGCCTGTGGCTCAAAGGAGTAGGGCACTGGCCCCATATGCTGGAGGTGGTGGGTTCAAACCCAGCCCCAGGCAAAAACTACAAAGTTTCAATTTCATGTAATTTTCATGTATTACAAAATGAATTTTTACTTTGACTTTTTCCTTTTGTTTCTTTTTTTGTACATGACAGAGTTTCACTCTGTCACACCAGGTAAAGTGCAGTGGCAGTGCATAGCTCACTGCAACCTCAAACTCCTGGGCTCAAGCGATTTTCCTGCCTTAAACTCTTGAGTAGCTGGGACTAAAGTGAGCACTATCATGCTCAGATAATTTTTTTGGTCATTTTGTCTTTTTTCTACCATTTAAAAATATAAAAGCCATTCTTAGCGTATAGGTCAAAGCCAGGTGGTGGGTTACATCACCTCATAATAATAATAATAATAATAATAAGTCATCCTAGGAGTTTTCTGCACACTCAGTGATATTGTAATGCCTGTCTCACAGAGGGTTCAGGATGGTTAAGTCACCTTGCCAACAGTACATAGCTATGAGATGGCCAAACGACATATGGGTGACCTCATAGCTGTCTTCCAGGTGATAACCAGGTGGCCCCATTATTGGGTGGAAGAGAGATGTTCAGAAGCTCTTCAGCCATATTTGGTCCCAGACCAGGTTCAGAAATTGTTATTAGCTCATCACTTTAAGAAGTATTATTTCAGAGAATCCTAAAAGTCCTACTTGCTGGTCTCTTTGAAAACAGTCACGTTTCAGAAAACAGATATGGTGACCGCATTGTAACACATGTGGTGTAGTATTTAAACATGTGCATACTAAAGATGCTAATGCTACAACTTGGCTGTCTTCTTTGAGAACAGTGGTAATATTATGATTGGTATTATTATGGTTGTGATTTGATCACTACTATTATAACTATAAACCTCAAGACTCCCATTCCCACTGCCTTGCACTCTGCACCCTGCACCCAATGAATAAATCTCAGTTTCAACCACCGAGCTGCCAGGCCATGCCTCTCCCACCCAAGCCATACCACCACTGTTTTGTGCACCCAGCCCAGCCAGGTCATCTGGTGGACCTTGCTGGACTACCACCAAGAACTAGGGGTCCCTGTCACTTTCAATGCAGGGGACAGGAAGGTGATATTCAGGCTTCTAGAGGGACAAAGCCATACAGTCCTTGGTTGATGGAGAAGTGATGAGGCACACACACCCATGTCTGATGGGAGCAGCTGTCAGTCATGTCTCTGAGGGAGGTAGCTTTTCTTTGAAGGAATGGGAAGATGGAGGTGGCGGCGGTGGCACATCCATAGGGGCCTTGGAAAGCACTTTGCATATGCTCAGTGGACTAGACAGCCCCTCTGCAAACCCCTCTGCCTTCCCCCTCTCATTTTACAATGCCATCAGAATTGGCAACTGTGCTAGTGAAGATGGATTTGCTCTTAAAGAGTCTGCCCAGAATTGTCTTGTTTTCTTGGCGTTGACAAACTATATTTCTTAATAAAAGTTTCATGGGGGAGAGGGAGGGTGGAGACAAGATGGCTGACTGAAGCCAGCTTTCCACAGAGGTTCCCGTCCATAAGGAGAGTTAAAGGACAGAAATTTAGCAAGTAACCTGGTGGATTAGAGCTGCACCAAGAGAGAAGGTTGAAGAACACACATCAACCCCGCTGAGGCGAGCTGCGATC
>CAUYPK010023625.1:0-11041 GCA_963574355.1 Loris lydekkerianus
CACTCAGTGGGGAAAAGATTCCCTATTCAACAAATGGTGCTGGGTAAACTGGTTGGCAACCTGTAGAAGATTGAAACTGGACCCACACCTTTCACCATTAACTAAGATAGACTCTCACTGGATAAAAGATTTAAACTTAAGACGTTGTGTTTCTTTCTTACCTTCTACAGCCAGCGTGGGGTCCACCTCCGCTTCAGTCTGTCCAAGGTGACCCCACTGCCAAATATTTTTCATTTCTCTCTCTAGATCTCTCTTTCCCTTCTCCCCACCACTCTCTGCCCTGGAAGGCAGACTTTTATGGACAACATCAAAGGAATCTCATTCTCCCTACCCCCCTTTTAGGGTCTAGCCAAGGAGGAATCCTGGCAAGAGATCTGAAGGAGGAAGGAGAGTGATGACAGGCTATTTACTCACCTCATCCTCTTCCTTGGAAGTCACCTCAGGTTGCCTGCCTCCCTGACTGAAGGCCAGTGTTCCTCTCAAGGCAACCAACGGTCCCAAGCTGCCTTCTAGATGCTGAAGCCTCTCGCTGACCTTGTTCCCATAGGTCCAGGACTGGGCGCAGCTCTGTGTTACTAGCAGATGCGTCCCTGTACCACCCCTCTGCTTTCCCTGTATCCCACCCACACCTTTGTAACTGAGTCTCTGAATAAATAAGTGCTTTCCAGATTATCCTAATTTGGTTGTGTTCTCTGTTCCCGTGAAGACCCTGGTTGGTGTGACAGATTTAGGCTCTTGATTGTGTCATTACTGTGGCCTCTGGCAGAGGGTAGAAAGGCTGTGGAGAAACTTCTAGAAGCTTCTAGAACCTTCTTCCTACAGCATTTCTAATTGTTAAGGCACCCAAGTGTTGACTCTCTCTGAATGTGGTGTTCTCCAGTAGAAGTCAACAATAAGCCTCATACTAAGTTTCAGGTAGATATGTGGAATCTGGCTCATGGTAGCAGTCGAAGGTAGGGGTGATAATAATAGGGGCAGCTATGACAGTTAAATTGGTTAATATTTGTAAAATACTTAGGACAGTGCCTGAGTCAGAGTAAGCATTGGTTATTACTGGTGTTCCTGAAGAAGACACTCTCTTGATGATCTTTTGTGTTTAATCTGTTTGTGTTGAATCTGGTTAGACTCTTCCTAACCCAGACACACCTTCCCACCAACCCCTATTAAAAATCCCATTTTAAGGCACAGTGACCTGGTATGCTCTGCAGAGTTTTTTATATTGGGCCATAATTTCCAAGGAGAGTTTAATTCAACTCCCAGTTAGCAGGTGTAGAAGGTGCCCATCCTCACCGTGACTCCCCCTGCTCAGTGCAGGGAGCCAGTGAGAAAGCCCAATCTTCACCTTCATAAAAGTGCTACAGAAAGATACAGCTCAGGCTGGAAGTCAGACTGCTCCACAGCTACATTTAATTTAAAATTAAGTCACTTGAGACAATCCAGCTGTAAGCTTGGACTTCTTGTATCTCCCTGAGCACAGGGCAGTTTGCTGCAATGCTGCAATTAGGTTTTGACATACTCAGACTTTTCCCATCAAGCTACTTGTGTTCCTTCTGTGGTTCCCTTGATGTGAGAATAAATAGAATATCAGAGGTCTTTAACACCCGTGCTCAGAAAGAGTTTTCTGGCAGCACAAATTGATTTTCAATTTAAAGTACTTTAAATAAAGAGAAAAGGGCTTCTTTTTCTACAATAAAAGTGTGCTGCTTTTATGGGAAGAACTGAAGATTTTTTAATTTTAAATATGTTAACAGTTGTGATAGAGTATCTTTATTAGTCTTGTTAAGTACATCATAAATCAAATACCTCGAATTAACACTACTCACGTTCGAGAATATGTCTAAAAATAAGTGGAAAAATTCTTAAGCATTCCTGTTTCTTTTTCAACTTTGAGTCAAGAATTCAGAGCCCCAAGATGAAGGGATGAACCATCAAAGGCCTTGCGGGCAGGTGCGCGTGAAGCAACACAGAATAACAGAATGAGAGCATCTCCAAGAAAGCCAAAGGTGTTGGCATACCTTTGTTCATAAAGAAAACAATAAGACCCGCTGAAAATGCTGTTAAAATTGCACAACAGCATTCCTTTCCCCTTGCTTCCTGCAAGGTGAAGTTGACACTTGGAATCTAACTACCCTCCATCCATTCCTCTTTCATCCTGGTTTTCTAGCTGAAGAGCAAGTTTGGTGGAAGCAGAGCCCCGTTTCATTTACCCAGATCACCTACAGCAGCCTTTGCCCTCTTGTCTAAGTTTTCTGAAGATGTGGCATCAGTTAGGAATGCATTTAGTTGTCAAAACAAAACATGACAAAAATCAGAAAACAAAATTCCTTGAAGTTGTTTTAATAATTAAGAGTTTCATGCTTGCTTTGGCAGCAAATATATTAAAATTGGAACGATGCAGAGATTAGCATGGGCCCGGCACAAGGATGACATGCAAATATGTGAAGCACTCCATATTTAAAGGAAAAAACAAAAACAAAAAAACAATTGAGAGTTTCATTTTCTTGTAAGAAACTTAGAAAGAAGTTCAAGACTGCTGGTCAATAAAGTTACCAGAGCTCCAGATTCTTCAGATCTTTTGGTCTCTCCCTTCCTCTCCTTCCTTGGTATAATGTCTTGCACTTTCATGCTTGAGGTGTTAGAGTCCCAATGTGGTTGCCATATTTCCATAACTTAAACCTATAAAGTACAGGCAATGCCCCCCCCAAATCACAAAATACCCCCCAAAACAGAGGAGAAGCGGGACTCCAGCCAAGTCTGTCCCTGTTCTGAAGAGAGGCATAATCCCCACCTGAAAGACTTTAACTTCCCTCTTCTTGGACGTGATTCTCTAACACGGCTATGCCTAGCTGAAGGGGATGTGTGCAAACAGGAAGTGGACGATGATAGTTGGGACCATAGTGTTTGTCATAAAATGCCATAAAATTTTCTGGTGGGCACATTCTGATCAGCACAATTTTAGCCTTTCAGCTCCACAGGTAAAATGGATTTAAGAAATAGTCATGGTCCTTCAATGGTTTCCCATTGCTCTTAGGGTGAAGATCCAGATCCTCAACTTTGCCTGTAGTGGTCCTGCATAATCTGACTGCCGTCCACTTCTCCAGATTTGTGTCTGTGTACTCCTTTCTTCCTGATACCCACCCATACTGGCCTCCTGTCATTCTTAAGATACCTCAGGGCCCTTCCCACCTCAGGCCCTTTGCACATGCTGAAATTCTTCGTTCTCACCTATATCCATTTCTTTCCTGCTTTTCTCCTTTTAAATTTCTCCTTCACAAAGACTTCCTCACCTTTTAGACCAGATAAAGTCTTCCTGGTTTTATAACATCCTCTTTTTTTCTTTGATTGCACTTCTAATAGTTTTTAGATGTATAATTGTGTGACTGTGTTAGTTCCTATGTGTCTCCTATCTGTGGGAGGAGCTCTGAAGGTCAGGGCATTACCAGATTGGCTTGATCTGAGGGTCAGTATCCTCCACATCAGAAGAGCTCAAAAATATCGGCTGAATTAAGGAACATTAAAGCTAGAGCAAACAATAGGCATAAATAACTATTTACCTACAGGTGACTGTAGGGATATCCAGCAATGAGGTGTGCTGCCAACATAAGCACCAGTTCCTCCAATCTAGTTCCTTAAGGGTGTCAAGGTCCAAAACTTAATTGTCAGACATTCATATGTATGTGGGGTGTGTTTGTGTATGTTTATATGTGTGTATTTAATAAAAATATTCTTGGCAATTAGAAAGAGGTCTCTCTTTTTTTTTAGTGGTAACTAGATAATTCAAGAAATTATATATATTGCAATATAAATTGGAGATAGTTCCAAAATTGAGCAATTAATTTAGTTTTAATGAAATGTGTGAGGTAAAGAGAGAACTAACACAGCATGGTAAGAAAAGTCCTAGAATTGTAGTTAAACCTGGGAGTGGCAAACTGTTCATTTGTTCACACAGCAAGCAACTTTGTTCAGTCATTATATGCCAGTAGGTGTGTTTTGTGCTCATGATAAAAAATTTAGTATGACCTGTTATTTCCTGTCTTCCAGAGAGTTACTAATGGAAGACCCAGCAATTATAATGGAGGTAAGTCAGGGTACTGTGAATGCACAGAGGAAAGTGTAAGCCCCTCCCTCTGTGAAGCTTCCTTAGAAGAAATGAAATGACCTGAATCTTGAAAGATAATAGAAAAGGTAAACAAGAAGCAAGAGAGAAAGGACTTAAATTGTGTTCCAGGGAGGAGGACAGGCATGTACAGAGATATGTAGATAGAAAAGAATGTTCTGTGTTTCTCAAAACTGCTAAGTTTGACCCCATGCCAGTACATGGGAGAAATGGTAGAAGATAAGGCTAGAAAAACAATAGGAGCCAAACTGAAAAATTTCTTTCCAATGCTAGGACATATGTTGATGATAGGGCAGGGGTGAAGCCACTGGGCAGCACCAGCATCTTGTTTGGCTTTTGCAAAGAGCCTCTGGCAAGGGTATGAAAGGGAGAGTGGAGCAAGGACCAGAGTAGAGCAAAAAGGGGGCGATTTATGGAGCCAGTGGAACAGTCACAGAGTGAGATAGTGCCGTCCCAGTCCTTAGCAACACAGGAAATAGACAGGAGCAAGCAGATTTGAGAAATAGCAGTAAGTAAAATTAAGTAGGCCTGATTGTTTATGGTTGACCTTCCTTCCTCTACAATGGCCCTCTTTAAGCCAGAGTTATCTTTCTAGAATACAATTCTGATCATGTTCTCCCATTTTAAGTCCCTCAGAATTAACTCATGCAGGAAGCCTCATGTTCAGGTGTAGAGAGTAGAAACCAATCTAGTTCCTCAAGTGACTAGGGACTTACAAAATCATAAGGAGCACACTTGAGGCTGAGCTTCCAGGAATGACACCCTGAACAACAAAGATGGCTCACCAAATGGGCTGCTGTTTTTGCTATAGTCAGAAATCTGGGGAATTAGGAAGTTACAACCATGACAGTAGCCAAGAACTAAAGATCAAGAAGCCAGCACTATGGCTGGGGCCCCAGGCCCATGTGTAATGCCAGCGAAATGGACAGCCCACACATGATCTCTCAATAGCTACACAGCTGAGATTAGACAGTGGGAGCTCTGATTGTGCTACTACAGTAAACAGAAAGGCCTCCAGAAATAGGAGCAGTAGGTTTTGCTTCATTTCCCCTTCCAAATATTATATGGGTGTGGTTTTAGTCAAGTACCAATCCAAGGTAAAGGGACTTGGGGAAACATACCCTTTGCATTTCCACCTTTTTGCAAGCAATAAGGCAGATGGCAAGGATGTTTGAATCAGGCTGACTGAGTCATTTGGTGACATCTGCTTCAGCATACAGGATCTCAGTTACCTGTAGAACCTCTTAAAACTCTGCATTCACAGGTTTTATCCATGAGGCCAAGGCTAGATCATTCCAGAGAAGCTGATATTTTGGCTGTCCTTTAAACTAATATTTTAAAATATTCATCTAGTAGAGAATTAGAGATTAAAAAGTCTAATTTTCAATGAGTAAAAATTACTTTAACCTTTTTGGATGACTAAAGACAATTTATGTTATCAAAACATGGTATTTTTTGGGGGGGAGGGGAGCTTTTGCATTCCCAAAATATTTCTTTGGAAAAATTTAAATGAGACAGTATAGTAGGGGGATTATGAATTTGAAATTTTGATAATATTTTTACAAATCCATGGGAAAAGCATATGATTTCTAAAAAGCAAATGCTCAACCTTATTCATAAGAATATAGGAAAATAAAAATTTTAAAATTACCTAAATTCAGGCCAACCCTTCTACTAAAGACAACTAGAAAATCAGAGCATTGGGGAGAATCTTCTTGTTGACATTGGTAGATTTATAAGTTAAAGCAGATTTACTGGGCCACAATCCAGGGAATGTTTAAAATTCAGAGATAGAAAATGCCATTTGGTACCTTCTTTGCCCTGGGGGTATTTGCTGATGTAAGTGAGAGTGCAAGACAGCCCTGAATTCTTGGGGAGTAAATGTTGCAGTTCAGAGCCTGGCAAGGGTAGAGATCACAGTGAATACTTTACTTTGCATTGTGACCATGGAGAAAAAATAAACCAAATCTCCCACAAGGGCAGTAATCCAGTTTCAACTGGTCTGGCTGATCCAAAAAAAATCTCAATTACTGAAATTGGATAATGGAATAGTGGATTGCTTGTGCATCAGCTGACTGAAGAAAACAAACATTTTGTCTAAGACAGCATCATCAAATCGTTTCTACAATCATTTTTCAAATACACTATCTGGCATACAATCAAAGGTAACCAGTCATGCAAAAGGTCAATACAACTTGAATAAAGACAAACAGAAACAACAAACAACAGAAACAGACCCATACAAGCTTCTTTGATACTGGAATTATCAGACACAGATGTTAAAATAGCTATATTCATGGTATTTAAAGAGATTAGAGACAAGATTGAAAATTTTGACAGATAATACCATTAAAGAAATACACAGAGGATTAGAAAAGAACCAAACAGAAGCCCAGAATTAATTCATTCAATATCTGAAATTATTAATTCTTTTGACAGGGTTAACAACAGATTAGACACATATGAAATGAGAATTTGTGAACTGGAAGATAGATGAGAACAAAATAATTCATAAGAAAGCAAGGAAGGGTGAGATTAGAAAAACGCAACATTGCTAAAACATACAGGTTATGAGAAGAATGTCCAAACACATTTTTATAAACCCAAAATAAGAGAGAACAAAAATGAGGCAGTTACAATATTTGAAGAGATAAAAGCTGAAATTTTCTGAAATCAATGAAAGATGTGAATCCACAGATTCAAAAATTCAAAAAGGATAAGTAAAAAAAATACATGACCCAAACCCATCATAGTGGAATTGCAGAAAACCGAAGAACAGAGAAAAATTTAAAATCTGCCAGAAAAAAGAGATTACTTTCAAAGAAGCAATAATTAGACTTCTTCTGACTTCAAAAATAATAATGAGTGCTAGAAGGCATAAATGTTCTCTTCTGTGTAATGAAAGAAAATAAATGCTATTCTAGAATTCTATACCTGGTGAAAATACACATGAAAAAAAAAATGAAAGCAAAAGAAAAAAAAACTATAAGAATTTTCACCTGCAGACCTGAACTATTTTTCAAAGAGAAGGAAAATGACCCAAGGAGAAAGTCAAATATTTAGGAAGAAGTTGAAGAGCAATAAAAATGCTAAGTATATGGGCACACATATATACACAGTATCAAAAGTAATTTAAAAATATATATAAAATTAAAACATAGACAAACAATAGTATGTAAGTTGAAAGGAGCCCAAGTAATAAAATATTTCTGAGTTAGTACGTGGTTCAGGAAGAGCATAAAAAGTCTTTAAAAACATGGCTTCTTGTTACAGTTGTCACAGTAACCCCTAACATAATAATAAAAGGAAGCAGAAATTCCAAACTAGTAGAAAGAAAATAATAGAAGAGCCAAAAATAATCAAAATGAAAGCAAAATTTTCTCTCCTTTCTTGCTTTTAGAGAGAAAAAAAATCTTAAAAAGACAGTACAAGTAGAAAGCAAATGATAAGATGGTAAGCTTATGTCTAAATGTATTGAGAGTTACTTCAAGCACAAACATACCCCCCAAAATTATTTCTAGCAAAGATAGAGTAACAGAAAAACAGATCAGATTTATTCTCCCACCTTGAACACCACCAAAATGGGCAAAATAGGTGAAATGACAATTTGTAAGGCACTGAAAATCAGGCAATAAAGGACAGTGATCCCTCAAAGACAGGACACCAATGAGGCAAGCTCTGGCAGTGCTCTAGCTTTCTGCCTGGAGAAGGTTTCTAGGCTTTGGCACAGAGCTCAGATCTTGGCAGAGCTGGGTGTATTCTGTGAGTTGAAGATATGGGTCTGAGCATATAGAGAGGTTAACAGGGCTACGGTTGCCAGAGAGGAGAAAATTGCAAGAAAGGGAAGCCCAGAGATCTCCAGAGGATCAGCTTTGAGTATTCACATGAGCACTGAGCAGCAGGAAACTGCAGGAAAGCAGAAAAAGAACTACCCCCAAAGTACGTAAGTGCCTCATACTCACCTAGGACTGAGAATAGTACCTGTTACAGCCAGTCAGGTTATGAAACTTTATCTCTTGGGCATTGGATTTTCTCTCTTGTGCAGAGAAGGTCTTCCCTTAGCAATGGGAAATAATTAGCTCTAGATTAACTACCACTCTGGTTCCTCCTAACAAATATTAACAGCAAGACCTGAAAAGATCAAACTGTTTCTAAGTAACATCACTGCCTCCCAGAACAAAACTCAAGAAGGTTTATAGGACTAAAATCCAGCCAGTACCCAAAAAGATAATAATCACAATAGCTGGATTTTTATCAAAAATTTCCAAGCATGTAAAGAAATAATGAGGACATAAATCAGTCAAACCAAACTAACCTAGAATTGACAGAGATGTTACAATTACCATAAAGAACATTAAAACTATTATTGTAACTGTAATTTGTATGTTCAAAAAGTAAGTAAAAATATCAGAGACCTAAAAATACTGAAATCCAGGCTGGGTGCCTGTAGCTCAGTGGTTAGGGTGCCAACCATGTGCCCTGGGGCTAGTGGGTTCAAACCTGGCTCAAGCTTGCTAAACAACAAAAATAGATGGACATTGTGGCAGGCGGCTGTAGTTCCAGCTACTGGGGAGGTTGAGGCAAGAGAATCACGAGAGCCCAAGAGTTTGAGGTTGCTGTGAGCTATGAGGACAACAAAGTGAGACTCTGTCTCAATTAAAACAAAAACAAAAAACAAAAAAACTCAAATCCAATTTCTACAGGTAAAACTATATTGTGTGAAATGAAAAATATTTAAATGGAGTTAACAGCAGATTTGGAATTTTAGAAGAAATAACTAGTAAAATTAACGATATAGCAAAAAAATTATTCAAAATAAAGATCAGAGAGAAAATAGAATTAATAGGGTGTCCATAAAGTTCATGTGAAATTTAAAGTAGTTTTACATTGTAAATTTCATATGAACTTTATGGACACCTGTAAATATTCACCCTGTAAGAATCAGTGAGCTGTGGGGCAACTTCAAAAAGGGCCGAATATAACTATAATTGGATTTCTGAAGTAAATGAGAAAGGGGAATACAGGAAAAAAATTAAAAAAAATGGTAGAAAAATTTCCAAATTTGGTATGAACTACAAATTCACACATTCAAGCACAAAGATCATGACATTCAAGCACAAAGATCATGGAGGTGACTCTACCAAGGCATATAATAATCAAATTGATTTCAACCAGTAATAAAGAGAAAAATATTTAAAGAAGACAGGGAAAAAATTTAAGTAGAGAATAACAAATACGAGAATATGATTTCTCATAATATGATTTCTCTGAAATAATGTAAGAGAGAAGACTGTAGGATATCTTTGTAGTACTGGTGGTGGGGGGGAGAGGAAACCTTGTCAACCGAGAATTCTATATGCAGTAGAAATATCATTATTTATATAGATTTATTTTTAAAATACAAAAGCCGAAAGAATTTATAACACTATGATCCTGTACTACAAGAATGTTAAAGGAAGTTCTTTAGGGAGAAGAAAAATGACACCTGAAAGACATAAAAAACAAAACAAAAGAAAGCAAAAAAACCAACCACTCCTGGATCTATACCCAGGAATCTGGAGCACCAGACAATAATTCTGTGAGTAAATAAAAATTTCTTTAAAAGATAATTTCCAGCATAATAATTACATTGTAGTATGGGTTTAGATGATACAAAAATAACAAATAAAATTAATGACAACATTAGCACAAATGGAGAAATGGAAGTGTACTGCTGTAAATCCTTATGCTAAACCTGAATAGGGCCAGAGCTAGGGTGAGATAAGTGAGGCAGTTGAATTCAGTAATCAAGGTAAACACTAATTTAATGTAATATTTTAAAAACATTAAATTAATATAAAAATCCGTGATGAAACAAATATCAAAATTAAAAAAAATGTTGTGCCAAGCAATACTGGTAATTAAAGCGAAAGGAAAAATGAATAACAGTGGCTTTGTCTTTATTTAAGATTGTGATACTTTGTCATGAAATTTTTTATATTAATTTTGATTTTTAAAAATATTGCTTTCAAACAGTTTTTCTATTTTGATTACTGAGTTTTGAAAAGTACCCTTAGGTTTTTTTTTTTTTTTTTATCCTAGGCCTGGCCCTGATTCTGGGATGAGATCTAGATATTCACGTTTTTCTTTAAGCTCTATGTTCTCCTCCTGCTTGAGTATCACAGATAGGAAATAATTTCAGTCTATACCTTGGCATACAAAGCACACAGGGTCTTTATGAGCTCAACTGAGGTAGCTCTTTTAAAAATTTCTTCTTCTTCTTCTCCCCCCTGTTACCTCTGGTGCCTCCCCTAACCCCCACAAACCCCGACAGAGGTATCATATCTAACCCAGACTTGTGATGCCAGAGAAAGTTTCCGGAAGAAGTGACAACTAAGCTGAGATTAAAGGATGAAAGAGAGGATAAAAGAGTCTCAGACAGAGAGAGCAGCATTCTGAAGAGTCTGGAGTCCCTAAAGAGAGTAAGGCATTGAAGTAACTGGAAGTCTGGAGTGGGGAGAGTATGGCAGGGGGTAGCTGGGAGTGGGTGGCATGGGAGGGCAAGGAAGTTCCCAGCAAATTCTGCAGTGACAGGTAAGACCAGGGGTCCTCAAACTTTTTAAACAGGGGGCCAGTTCACTGTCCCTCAGACCACTGGAGGGTTGGACTATAGTTTAAAAAAAAGACTATGAACTAATTCCTATGCACACTGCATATATCTTATTTTGAAGTAAAAAAAAAAAAAAAAAAAAAGAATGGGAACAAATACAATATTTAAAATGAAGAAAAAGTAAAGTTAAAACAACAAACTTACCAGTATTTCAATGGGAACTATGGGCCTGCTTTTGGCTAATGAGATGGTCAATGTCCAGTTCCATATTTGTCACTGCTAGTTGTAACGAGTGATGCAAGTGTGCATCAGTTAGTATAAATCTGGTTGGAGAT
>CAUYPK010023627.1:0-31037 GCA_963574355.1 Loris lydekkerianus
AAAAGAAATAGCAGAAAATGTTAACATATGGAAAAACATACCACTCTCATTTCTGGTAAGAATCAACATTGATAAAATGTCCATACTACCCTAACAAATATACAATTTTAATGCAATCCCTATTAAAGCACCACTGTCATATTTTAAAAACCTCAAAAAAATAATCCTTGAATAGGCTAGACATTACTCTTTAATAAATACTATTCATGTGGAATCATGATGCAAGGTACTGTCTCAAAATTATTGATGTTGATGTATGGAACAGAATTAAAAACCAAGAGATGAATCTGGACAATTATCATCATTTGATCTTTGATAAGCCTATCAAAAATATAAATTGAGGGAAAGATTCCCTATTTAACAAATGGTGCTGGGTGAATTGGCTGGTGACTTATAGAAGACTGAAACTGGACCCACACTGTTCACCATTAACTAAGATAAACTCTAGCTGGATTAAAGATTTAAACTTAAGTCATGAAACTATAAAAATACTAGAAGAAAGTGCAGGGAAAACTCTTGAAGAAATAAGACTGGGCAAATATTTTATGAGGAGGACTCCCCCAGGCAATTGAAGCAGCATCAAAAATACACTACTTCCACCTGATCAAACTGAGAACTTCTACAGCCAAGAACACAGTAAGTAAAGCAAAGTGACCAAAGACAGCCCTCAGAATGGGAAAGGACTTTTGCAGGTTACAGGTTACAGAACTTCTACAGCCAAGAACACAGTAAGTAAAGCAAAGTGACCAAAGACAGCCCTCAGAATGGGAGAGGATTTTTGCAGGTTACAGTTCTGACAAAGGTCTAATAACCAGAATCCACAGAGAACTCAAATTTATTCATAAGAAAAGAACAAGTGATCCCATTTCATTGTAGGCAAGAGACTTGAACAGAAGCTTCTCTGAAGAAGACAGGCACATGGTCTACAGACACATGAAAAAATGTTCACCATCTTTAATTATCAGAGAAATGCAAATCAAAACCACTTTGAGATATCATCTAATTCCAGCAAGAGTAGCCCACATAATAAAAATCCCCAAAATACAGATATTGGCATGGATGTGGAGAAAAGGGAACACTTCTGCACTGCTGGTGGGAATTCAAGCTAATACCTTCCTTTTGGAAAGAAGTTTGGAGAATACTTGGGGATTTAAAAACAGACCTGCCATTTAATCCTGCAATTCCTCTACCAGGAGTATATCCAAAAGACCAAAAATCACTTTGCAACAAAGATATTTGCACCAGATTATTCATTGCAGCTCAATTCATAATTGCTAAGTCATGGAAGAAGCCCAAGTGCCCACTGACCTATGAACAGATGAATAAATTGTGGTATATGTATACCTTGTAATATTATGCAGCCTTTAAAACGATGGAGACTTTACCTCCTTTATATTTACATGGATGAAGTTGGAAAATATTCTTAGTAAAGTATCTCAAGAATGGAAGAAAAAGTATCCAATGTAGTCAGTACTTTTATGAAACCAATTTATATTTACTCACACTTTCTTATGAAAGATAGATCACAACTATAGCCCAGGATGAAGGAGAGAAATGGAGGGGGCATGGAGGGAAGGGGCAAGATTTGATAGAAGGAGGGTAAATGGTGGGACCACACCTATGGAGCATATTGTAAGGGTACAAGTCAAATCTATCAAGTATAGAACAGAAATGTCTTAACACAATAATCAAGTAAATGAGATGAAAGCTATATTAATTAGTTTGATGTAAGCACTCTAAATTGTATAAAGAAATCAATGCATTGTGCCCCACAAATGCATATATGTATTCAGTATCTATGTGTATATGACTTAATAAAAGCACAAAAAAAAAAAAGAAGAAGAAAATACACGAGAAGTATATAGTTCTCATATAGGCTTCCAGAAATATTTCTTTAAAAATTATCCCTTTTCTTCCTCACTCTGTAAGCATTGAGGTATTTAGATATCTAGATTATTACAAGTTAGTTGAGTTAAAAAACGATAGTAGACCCTCCACAGTTGATCACCTCCCTACAGTAAGTTGTCCTAATTTTCATAGACTAGATACACACTTCGTGTACGAATTAGTACAGTAGGTCTAATTCCTTACATTGACCACCTCTGTATGTTGACCAGATTGTCATAATGTTGATCAGTCCCTTTGCTTGGTGGCAGCTTACAGAGGTTCTGTATATTTCTTTCCAGAGTCTTTAAATTCTGGAAAGAATATTTTACTTACAAATGTTTCTTCTGAAAGAACAAATAAACAGATCATAAGCATTTAATAATATAACAGAATGACACTGAAGAACTATAACCTTTCCTATACACATTTGCTCAATTTAGATGACATAAAGTTAACACTTTCTAAAGGTCAACTTTCTAAGTCAAATATTTCATATTTAAAGTCAATAAGTAACTAGGTTTTTATAGACTTTGTTTTCCTACCAAAGCTTATGTAACATGATGAAACATACTAAAATTAGTTATGTTTCATCTCTAGGAGCAAAATAGGCCCACATTCTCTTCTCCCCCCAAACAGAAAATATATGCAATTCTAATTTTATTATTTAATTTAATACCTTGAGTGAACTTAATTTCTATTGAACAAAAATTACAATATAGAACATATATAAATATTTTCTGCAACGATAATCAGAGCTGTTGTATGAGGTCTGACAATTGAGTCTATGAACTTGCCACCATGTTCTAATGTTGGCAGCACTGCAAAAACAACCTGGGAAGGTTTCACAGCCTTGGCATAAAAGTGTTCCATAGCTGTGTACATGTTGACGTACGGTGGTTTCTTCCTGAGTGGCATTCATTATTGTTGTTGCATGATTTTGTGTGCTATATAATGACAGCTCTGATTGTGAATCCAGAAAAAGAGTTCCAAAATTGATTTGAAATGTTGACTAGGCACTGGCTTCAGTGCATAGCTTTCCAAGGGGAGTACTTCAGAGGTGACCATAGTGATATTCATATTTGTGGTAGGTTGCACTTTTTTCTAGGATGAGTTCACAAACATAATTGTTAGATCTTGTAGAATGCTTAATCGTAACTTACCAATAATCTCCCCACTGGCAAAAGTAAGTAGAGAAGTATACAAAATTTCAAAAAAATCCTACACTCCAATTGTTTTCTTTGAAAATTTGTTTAGTTATAGTCTCAGCTGCCAGTCCCAAGGATATTGTCTGAAATTTTAGGTCAGAGGGAGGTCTCAGATTTGAAGAATTTTCAAACTCACATGTGCAGTTTTCATAATCGAAAGTGAGTATGGTTTAAAGTAATATTAGTATTATATGAATGGAGATTGTCAACAGTACAAACTTAGAAGCCTAAATAAATAATATTTTAATAAAAGTTAACCCTCATATGCCCTGGAAAAAAAAACAAAATTTTAAACTAGATCATATTTCATAAGAGACAAGGACGGTACATATTTATTCAAGGTTCAAATAAGCATATGAAAGCTCTGCACTGTTACTCAAAAGCGCACAAACTCCTGCTTTCAGTCCATTCGTTATTATTCCACGTAGAGAAATAAGCCTGGTCTATTTCTTATTAAATTAAACTGTATTATTTTATTTATTTGATATGCTATCAATCTGATCCTTGAATTTGTTATAATAAGAAGTCAAACAAATAAATGTTGCTGGTAATTTATAATAATTTGTGATTTGGCAGTAAATAGCAAAATGATCTGTCTAGGGACACTGATGCAAAATGAACATTAACTTTCAGTCAGTTAGTAATTAATGAGGCACAAAAGCACGTTGATGAAGTACACAATGGTGATCAAAGTACGTTTTAATATGTTATCAGATAATGAATGCAATAACTTGCAGAACAAATGCATTCCATTTTACTAAAAATTGTCATCTAATTTGCATAATATTGATTTATGTCATTTAAATATTAATATAAGAATTAGATGATTAATATTTTCAAGGTATAAGGTAAACCAAAGCTTAATTTTTGAAATAGTTGGAATTTAAACTTCAATATGTTACTTAACATAGCTATTTAATTTATCTAATGTCTAAAAATACATATTTCTATACTAATGGTTTATGACTTTATGTGGCACCAAGATATTTATGTCATATAACAAAACAAAATTCTAAAATTGTTAGTTTTATAACTACCTAAAAATTTAAATCATGAAGACTTCTGACAGTTACCATGCAAAACATTTTAAAGCAATCCTAGAAAAAGCAAAATGTGTCAAGTTTGATATATGTTCAAAGAAACACAGCATTTCTTCTGAAGCTAACTGACAACAGTTACTGCCTATATGTTTTTCTCTAACTTTTTCCAGCTGTATAAACTCAACTGTTATTAAACTTGACCAAAAAAAGTCATTAAGTAACCACATGATTTAAAACTTTTCACCACAACATCCTAGTGAGTTCTAATTAACTCAATGACAGTTACATTGGAAGTAAAAGAAAAAGTTTATAGGTTAGAATGAGCATTCTTTTGAGTTTGTTATTCTTACTTTTGATGAAATAGCAGCCTATCATTTGCATACTTCAAAATTTAAATTATATCATGCTTCTCAATTATCTTCTATAATTTTAGTGTGATTTTTTCCTCCCTCAGAAAACTCATCTATTATATATATTTAATACTATAGTTACATTTATAATATGCCACACATTGATTGTAAAAAGTTCAAAGAAGCCCTAAAATAATGTTAAAGCCTTGAGACAATTTAGATACATAGATAGACAATAGACAGACATGAATATGGATATTCTAACAATAAATTAATTCCAAAATTGTGATAGTCCTATGCTAGTCAGACACACACAAAATGTACATTAAAACATTGAAGAATATATTTTAAAATAGTATATCATATACTCAAGATGGTTTTAAATAGGAAAAAAAAGGTTTGATTCAGTTCAGTTTGATTACCTTCTGTGTGTCTGGCATCTATCAGGTGCTGGATATATATCTGCCAACACCCCGCTTCAAGAATTGAAGCAGTCGGAAATTTAAATAACTAATTGCAATAACATTTACGGAGAACCCAGAGGAAGGATCACTTAGTGGAACCCAATTAGAAATGAGAAAAATTTTCAAGAGACAATAATACTTGAGATATATAAGATGAATAGAGACTTGACAGGTATGGAAAGAGGGGAAAGAGAGAAAAAAATCACAGAAGCATGAAACAGCATAGTCAAGAGAGAAAATGTCTAGTAGTTTTCCTATAATAAAACATGAGGCTTATAATGAAACATAAAGGAGGAGCTACCATATAAACCCAATACAAGGTCACTGAAGGTCTTATATGTCATGCTGAGGAATTTGTACTTAAATCGGTAGATGATGGGGGCTCTGGGAGGTTTTATCTAAAAGAAAGTTCTTTGAGAGAACTACTACTGGGTAGAGAGTAAAGGTTAGACTGAAGAAGAAGAGGAAGAGTTGAAGATAAGGAGATAAAAGATTTCAGAAATAAACTGTGCTAGACATGATGAGGGTCTGACCTTCAGAAATGCCAAAAGAGATGAAAAGAATGTGACACGCTGAAAAATGTGTACTAATCAAAGCCACAGGGATTGGTGTTTAATAAGATGTGGGGCGAATGAGGCAGTATGAAAATTCTACTTTGATTCTCTGGTTAGAGTATAAATCTTAACTAATAGGAATCATTCTGAAGAATTTCAGAGAAAATATTAGTGATAGTAAGCTGGCAAATAAGATGGCTAAGGGATTGACACAAATCTTCAGAAAAAAATCCAAATATAAATGACACAGAACATTATTAAATTTTGAAAGTAAAGACATCTAAAATTTTGCAAGTAAATATGCCTTAAAAATGTACATTATTAACGTAGAAACAACTTTATAGTAAGAGCTCATGAGCAGAAATGAGATACAGATGATGAGATAGGGAAAAAAGGGAATACAAAGGCATTCTTCCATCTGATCAAAGATGTGGTTATAACTTCAGAAATTTGATTGAGGTCTACACAAAATTTTAGTATTCAGGATCTGGTAAAATTTCAAGAAAAAACAACATGAAATTCAAGGAAAAAATAGTGATAGATCTGACAGAAGTATTCAAAGTTTCACATTAAAATGACAAGAAGCATGTTATAATAGAACTCCAATGCATTACATCACAGTTTTTCTTTCTTCTGAAGCAATTTCTCAGAAAACACTGGCTAATCTTTGAATATGAAATAAGTCAATAGGTTATTTTTCTATAAAATGAAAAAATTGGATTGAGTCTATTTTCCCTAATCAGGTAAAAGCAAAAATATAGAAAGCTGAAGCAAAGATGGTGGTATTGGTTGGCTGGAGGTGGGAGGATATTGATTAAAGTGGAGATTGATGGAATTTTTTAAATCATTAATTAAAATATATTATACTTGTCCATTTGAAGAACTGAGTTCAAATGGGAAGAAAAGGTTGAAATGGTCTACCTTGAGTTCTACCTGCCACAAGAAGAGTGTATTCAGCCTGACAAAGTGGATTTTCCATTTAGAAATTCATTCATATCAACCACCTCAGACGGCATGCTCTGTATTGCAACCAAAGGGATTTTCATTAGCACCTTTCAAACTCTGAACTTCCTTCTTCCACAGAGAACAGACACAGGTAACAGTTCTTATCCTCCAGTAAAGATGCTCCTGTGAAGAGCGGCTTCCCATAGGTCTCCAAAGATACTAACGCCTAAAGGAACCAAGGAGGCTTCTAGTCTATTATCTTCATTGTTAAGATTACCAGACGCTTTTTGAGTATTGAATATCGGGGTAGGACAGGATAAACATATATAGTTTATTAAATATATTTGCATTTTTCCACCAACAGGTTGACTTACTGACTGCACAGCTTTAAAGTATTTGATTTTAAAGCGAATACTTCAGGGGAAAAAAAAAAAAAGAGTACATAAAGTTATAAATCCCTTATTGAATCTTTCCTAATAAAAATAAAACACAAGACTGATCTAATAAATACCAGGCTTAATCAATCAGAGATACCTTGTAAAGAGACTCATTGCACAGCAGGTAGATCCATTTTTATTATTATACATACTTGTCTACATGGCATGTGATTGTGTTTAGATTTTATACAGTTATACTTCAATATTCAGAATGAAGCACAGTTTTCAGGGTTCTGATGGAATTAAAGGTCCTTTTTGTTTTTCATAGCTATAGCTCTAATATTGTAATTGTAAAAATTCTTCATTAAATTACTGTTTTTAATACAAACAAAATTACAAACATAATTGAGATATGTATTATATGGAGCAAGGAATCTTAAATGTAGTGACATGATTTTATTTTTGACCAAACTCTAGTCAGGCTTCCCTGAACACTCTGCTCAACTAGACTCTGACTTTTGTGCTTATGTGTTCATCTCTGCATTGTCTGGGTATAGTAAGAATCTTGCTAAATCAGGTTAGCCAGATCCCTCATCCTAGATGTGTAATCACCTTCTATATCTAATCAGGTTCCTCATCCTCCACCACCCCTCGGGTGATGCGTGATCACCTAGGCCTGTCTTCAGCAAGAATTCTGTTAGGTTGGTTTGACTAGAATATTTTTCCCTACCCTAATGTTTCCTCTTGGTAACTTTCCATCCATTGACCCTCACCTTGCTTCTTGCTATAAATTCCCACTTTTCCTTGTTTTATTCAGAGTTGAGTCCAATTTCTCTTCCTACCACAAAACCCACTGCTGCTGTCCCTATACCTATTTATGATGATCCTTAATAAAGTCTGACTTGTTGCTCCTTCAGAAGTATTACTGAAGAATTTTTTAACAGAGGTAACATTTAAAAATGACACAATCAACATAAAACTTGCACAACTGATTAATTTTCAAATTTTATAATATGTATTGGAATTTCATCCCTAACTTTAAGCCACTGGCCTTTTTATCTTGGAGGCATTGTATTCTCTTGAACATATTGCTAAGAAATTATATAATTCTTATTATTAATTGATATTAGCAAAGACACAGAAATCAGAATTTGTATGTTCCTGAAAGTGTGAATGACTATTAAAAATGTTTCAAAAGAGACCTTAACATAGGTCAAAATTAGATGATCTTTCCTTTACATACATGGGTAATTAAATTTATTTTAAAACATGTACTCCAGAATCTAATACAACTTAAGTGACAGATCACAGTGATTCCCAGAAGATAAAGGACAAATATTATGTCATTTATAAAATATTAAACAAAAATACACAATTATATATAAAAACAGTTGGAATTAAGTTATTATAGCTTTTGTAGAAAACTAGCCATTTTCTAGAATGATTTTCATAGCAAACAGTGACCTTTTATACATTAATGTGTCTTTTTAGAATATTGGTTTGGTTGAGGATTACGATAGGAACACAAATACACTTCAAAATATTCATAACTATACAGATCAGAATAAAAATGGGAGGAATAATCATTATTCCTAAAGTCAGATGACAAAACATATAAATTCAAAAAATCACACAGAGTCACCAATGTTCAAGGGAAATTATTTTCAAGGCAAGGTGAAGCTGTAGTGAAGGGCACTGAGGACAGACCATGAGGAGTGGAGACTCCCCTGGCAGAGGAGATGTATGCCCCAATATGAACTACAAAACTTGGAGCAATTTACTAGGTGCACCATTGGGAGAAACTCAAAGTAAACTATGATTATATTAATTATAACTGTTAAATATTTTAATTGCCTTAAAAATGAGCACTTACCATTTGTTTATCAATAAAATACCTGCATATTTAGCAAAATAAATTATTGATAAAATATTTTAAATTGGAGGGTATTTTTATGTTTATGGTTATATAAACTCATAGTACAGAGAGATATTTATGTATGTTTATCCACAGTATATATAATTTTCTGCCAGTTAGAGAAAGTTTGGGCTCCACATCAGTCCAACAGAACTGAGATAACCTTATATATGAGCACAGTCAAGTAAGAATTCTACATTATCCTTTTTTATTCAAAAAAGAGTGTTATAGACTCTATCATAATAAAGTTTATTATATTTTATTTTTCTATGAAAATTAATAATTGACTAATGTAATAAATGAAAAATCATTATAAATAATATAGTTTTCTATTCTAACAATAGTTGATCAGATTATCATTTACATTTGAACTAGTTTTTCTAAACCTGCAATTTTCTACCATGTAATAACCTTAATATTAGAATTGATTGCATTTTCTGATATCTTCCTATTCAACTGTAGTTACTCAGAATAAATAGGAAGTCTTATCACAATGTCTACTATATTGTGCTTTTAGATTCTTTTACCAAAAAAAAAAAAAAAAAAAAAAATCACAGATATATGAGGTGGTTGGTGTTTTACTAAAAAATAATTTTAAAGTTTTCTAATAGTCTAAGTCATTGTCATATTAAATTTTATTACTTTAAGGCTTCATTGTAATGGTCCATATTCAATTTCCTGTTAATATGAGGATATGAGGATGTATTCTAAAGAAGATAAAGGGGAGGAGATTAACTAAAAATATTTAAAAATTATTCAAGTGCCTTTGGTGTTTAGTATTTAAATAAGGAAAAATATTCCTTTCGCATACTACCCAGGTCACAATTTTATATACCTAGTTAGTAACAGGAATAAACAGAAGAAACGTGGTAACTCCCACATTTACATCTTTGAAGCTCAGATATTTTCTCTGAGTTTCAAATATATATCCATTTTCCTACTAGTAATCTTCATCTTTCATGGATGCTTTAAACTCATCATCTCTCTCTAGTACTATCATCTAGTTTTCCTCTTGTATTCCTAATTTCAAGAAATATTACTACCATATACTCCGTGAACCAAGCTAGATATCAAGACATCTCCCTCCTCTCCACTCATTCAGCTAACTTGATTCAACTTCCAAAATCCTTTTTAATTTGTTTAGGCTCTTCTATCCCTAAGACAGTGCTTTAGTGTTGGTTCTCTTTTCTTCTTTCTAAAATTTTAATTATATCTTGTCTCCAAGGCTCCAATATTAATCATTTCTAACCCATCATCTTTTCTAAAATGTATGAATCATGTCATTCTCCTACTTAAAAGTCATTGATATCTCCAAATTAACTAAAAGACAAAGTTCAAACTCTCTAATGGATAACATGGCATATACCATCAGTTGTGATTTGTCCTCTTCCTACAACTTTATTCTCATATTTCACATTTACAATTTTATCCTACAATATTTGATTTTTTGCAGGTCTTTTCACAAGTAAGCTTTGTTGCTTAAAGGGAGTTAATAATTTTAATTACTTACTTAAAAGAACAAAATATCTTACTCATTGCTTGAAGAGATATTTACAGAATGAGTATAGGTTATTTTGGTTAAATAACATCAGAAATAACCTTTGCTAAACACTTACCATTTAAAATAATCTATATGATTTTTTTCTTTGCTGTAGATGCCTGGTAATGGAATTACAAGATCCAGGACATTTGCACCAGACTGTTTATCGCAGCTCAATTTACAATTGCCAAAATGTGGAAACAGCCTAAATGCCCACCAACTCAAGAATGATTCCATTCTTTTCACCATGGAATACTATTCAGTCATTAAAAATGATGGAGACTTTACATCTTTTGTATTAACCAGGATAGAGTTGAAACACATTCTTCTTAGTAAAACATCATAAGAATGGCGAAGCAAGAATCCAATGCACTCAATTCTAATATGAAGGCAGTAGATGAGCTAATATAAGGTTGGGGGTAGGGAAATGAAGGAGAGGGAAGAGGAGAGGAGGGAGGAGGATGGGAATCGGGATGTATGGCAGACCTCTTGGGGGCAGGACACATTAACTACAAGAGGAACTTTACCTAACAACCAGTGTAACCTAATTCCTTGC
This sequence comes from Loris lydekkerianus, assembly GCA_963574355.1. Lineage (NCBI taxonomy): Eukaryota > Metazoa > Chordata > Mammalia > Primates > Lorisidae > Loris > Loris lydekkerianus. The sequence goes on from CAUYPK010023627.1 coordinate 10,834, forward strand.
CCTCAATGAATCTCAAACAATAAAAAATAAAATAAAAAGAATGCACATAACCATTCTGTTTCTTGCCTTCAATATTTCATTCAATAAATCACATGGGATTTTTTTTTAAATGATCTATATGGTAGAATTTACATGATCACGTGTTACAATTGAAATGTTTTAGCACCAACAGTTTAAGTATTTGACAAATTATAATTGGCCCAATGTTTTGACTCCAAAATGGATGTTTTGCCATTACTCCATAGTAAAGTTAGAGGGAAATAAGTGAGAATGAATGTGAACAGGGCAACTCTCTCCAACAACTGGAAGCCTGTAAAGAGCTTAATTACCCTACCAATTTTTTTTTCAAATAAACACAATATAAATAATTTAGTCATAGTTGTTTTAGAGTTATAAGTATATATACTGACTGATCAAATGGCTGAAAGATTTCTTACACTAATATATATTTTCAATCTTAACTGTTACTAATATTTTTCCTTCTTTAAAACTCCAAGTTTCCTATTAACAAAATAAAAATGTTTGCTCTTTGTACATTTCTATTGGTTATTGTATGTTAGATCCACAAAGTACTATCATTTGCAAGATAAATTTTAAGTTGGAGAAACAATAAAATAATTTTGAATTAATAGCATTAATGGCCTAATTTTGTAATTCTAATAGGAAAAAAAGTCTATATAATGCATGCTATGGTCATTTTGCAAAAATAAATTGTACATGTGAAGTTTACAAATTTAAACTCACTTTGCAAACTATGCTAAGCATAGTTATTCTTTTCACCTTTAAGACTCATCTTGCATTACAAAAGAAAAATATTCATGTCATACTCTGGGAAGTGAGAAGATTTTCTAATCTTAAAAAACTGTGAGATAATGGCTACTTTTAGTCTAGCCAAGACTCAGACAGAATGTTACATCTTATTTATATGCGGACTATATTTTTTAAAAAAAATCATTTTGTAATTGAGTAACAAACCACTAAGAAGAATTTTTACATTTTACAATATAGTTAAATAGTATGAGTTTATCTTATTGTGATCTATGTTCCTCTTGATAAATCATTCTAAACTTTCTATCTCAGTATCTCTTTAAAGATTTTTAAGTGGCATGTATTCACAAGAAAATAGTTTTAGTCATATACCAGGTACTATGGTCTAAATGCCCCTCCTACCACCAAAATTATTAAAACGTGACAAAGTAGTTAGCTGAATTGTGTTCCTGTCTTAGTATTTTGTAGAAGGGAGAACTTGTGATAAAAGTTGATATCACTTGAGAAAGTGATAAAATGGGATATTGAAGCAAAGAAATTTCTAAGGTGCAGACTGGCTTCTTGAGTGCTTACAGTAAAATGTGAGAAGAGAGAAATAATTTGAAGACAAAATTACCAATCTAAAGGTAAACAGAACTTAAAAATTTCAGAAATTCTCAAGCTTATCTACATTAATTTTATTTCAGATTAATATGTGGGTACAAATAATTAGGTTACATTGTTTGCATTTGTTAGGTAAAGTCCAAGTTGGGTCCAAGTTAGGTCTATGGCTTATCTTTCAGTGAGATAAGCCATAGACCCTTGTGCCTGTTAGCTAAGAGTTTACCAATCCCCCTCCCTCCTACTCATCCCTAATCACTTGAATTTAATTGGGTTTTTCTCTGCTGGGGGCAAGTAGTTGTTCATCTACTAGTTTCATATTAATCTTCAGTACATTGAATACTTACTTTTCTTGTGATAAAAAGAATGTGCTAAGGAGAATGCTCTTCAATTCTATCCAGGTTAATACAAAAGATGTAAAGCCTCCATCCTTTTTTATGACCAAATAGTATCTCATGGGTATACATACACCACAGTTTATTAATCCATCCATGAGTAGATGGGCACTGGGGTTGATTATGAATTGAGCTGTCATAAATATTCTAACCCTAATGTTCTTATAGTAAGATGATTTTTTTTTAAAACTTCTGGATAGATACCTAGTAATGGAATTGCAGGGTCAAATGAAGGGTCTACTTTTTGGTCTTTGAGGATATGCCATACTTCTTTCCAAAAGTATTAGTTTGCAATACCACCAACAATGTAAAAATATTCCCTTCTCTCAATATTCACACCAGCATCTGCAGCTGTGGGACTTTGTGATGTGGACTATCATTACTGGGGTTAGAGGAGATCTCACATTTAAAGGAATGAGACAGTACGATTCAGAAGAGAATGACAAGGTTGTGGCCAAGTGACTGATACGGAGATTAGTCTAGACAGGCCATGTCTCTGTGAAAGCCAGGAGCTATTGGTCAAGACAATGAAAGAATGACTCCTATAGCATCTCAAAGATCATCAGAGGCTTTCCCTCCACCACAAGCTGAAAGTGCAAGGGTCTTGGGGGCAGAACAATTTCAAAGGATAAGCCACTGCTTCTCAGTGACACCTCACATCACATGAACTGTTCTCCTTACTCTGATGTTTTCCTCAGCTGCCCCACAAGGGATACAAGCTGACCCAGGTGTGGCATGCAGTGTACCAAACAAAACTTAGGGGATGTGGCTGGCTCTATATAGATTACAATGGATACCCTGAAGAACCATGGGGCCCAGGAAGAAAACCATATTAAAGGTGTCGTCACCTCAGAGAGATCCCACTAGGGCAATGTCCAATGGAACCATGAGGGCAGAGCACCCCTCCTGACCAGTACAGCCACCAGACCACAGCACCCCTGTTCTCCAGACCAGTATACCACTAGTGCAAGATTCTAGCTCAGGTAAGTCATGAGCATAAGCTCTAGACATAGAGCTGCTGCAGAGGTAAGACTACCACAGAGAACCAGGATGGTGTGAGAGCCAGGCACAGAGCTACCACAGGGTGGGGCTGTCTGAAGGCCCATCTGTCACCCCAGATGGCCTGGAGGGCCAATATTCAAGTCTAACAAGATTATTCTCAAGTCTAAATGTTTGGTATATACTTGGGACCTACTAATAAGTCAAGATTTTGGAGGCTATTAGGGTGAGAAGGACATGAATTGGGGGGGGAGTGCAGTTTATGGGTGGAATATGATGGTTTGAATGTTTTTATTCTACCCAAAATGTATATGTAACCCTCAACCAACTCAACAAAATGAAATTTTAACCCTCAAAGTGATAGTATTAGAAATTGGGGCATTTTGGGAGGTGATTAGGTCATGAGGTCAGATCCTCATGAATTTAGTAGCCTTATAAAAGCTGCCTTCTTCCTTTCCACAGTGCAAAAAAGCACCATCTGTGAAAAAGAAAGACTCTCCCAGTACCTTGATCATGAACCCACCCTCCATAACTCTGAGAAAATATTTCTGTTATTTATAAGCTACCCAGTTTATGGCTTGTTTTTTTTTATTATAGCCACCTGAATGGATTAAAAAAATGGCTCATCACAGAAACTATTTAAAAGATAGTTAATATAAATAATTTCAAATAATATATTTCAAATAGTATATAATTTCAAATAGTCAATTTTCTACCAAAAAATATTCTAGGAAGTAGATTTCAAATAACAGTGATTTGCACTGAATATTTCTTTCTGATATAATCCCTAAAAATAGGAATCTGAATGCATGGTATGCTTTGGCACATTTATCACTACATACATCATGATATGTTATGGTGATGATTTGATTAAGTGCTTCCATTTGCAAAAAAAGAGGGGGATAATAAATGTTTCAGAAGTAGTCTCTTTTAATCTTTTTGGTACTATTTCCTTGTCATGGACAAGAATCATAACTCAAATAAGTTCTGACAATTCTGTCACTCCAAAAATGATTTGTTAAAGTTAACTTATGCAAATATACATGTTTACTAATTAATGTATTGGTATTACAGAGCCTGTATTTTACCCTTCCAATAATAGGAACTTTGCTAGATTTTAGAATTAATGAAATCAAACTCAAAAAATGAAATAAAACAAAACTTGCTATGAATTGCACAGATGAAATTAATGTGTTTGCCAAGAGATATATGATCTTTTGGTTGTCTTACAAGTCTTTATTCTTCTGAAAAATCTTTCATCATTCATGTATAAAATTTTAAGATCCTTTACAGGCTCTCAACTGTTTTATTGTTAATCGGTCAAGACATTAAAAAAAGAGATAAGAGCACCTTTCAGTTATGCTTCCTCCAACACACTAGTATGTATGCAATTTGATCTCATTATCATTAAAATATATTTTTTGCCTTCTAAGAAATCCTTAAAATGAAGACATCAATGAACATTGTTCATGAATACATCATTGATTGGCTAGGTTCCTTTTTCTAAAAATATATCATCTAGATTTACTAGATGATGTATCTAGTGTCTAGTTGATTTCTTCTTTATTTTTTCTTTGCTATCTTGTTCCAGATACTTAGTCTTGGATAGAAAACACTATCTTGACCAAATTATAAGCATATAATTCTATAATTTTTTCACTAATACTCTTTGATCTCTTTTCCCCCCACATATTAAAATAATAATTTCCTAAGCAACACTGAATCCCAACCTTAATTTCCTTCTGAACCTTAGAATGTGTTTCCTACTTTAAATTCAGGTCATAGTATGTCAGCATTGAGGGTGGAAGGTTCCAATGTCAGTAACCTAACTGCATTTCCCAACAGTTGGCTTCATATGCTGATCGTACAAAATCTCCAAAGAAATGTTATCATGATAAAAGTGATTTAAACACCCTTAGCCAATACTGAATGTTATGGAGAGAGACACTCTGCTGAGTGATCAAACGTATCAGAACAAGTTTGTTAATTCAGAACAATTTAACAATTGTTAAACAATTCCGAGCTTCAAAGATTTTTCATTAAAATTCACATTTCTGCAATTAGGTTAGTCTATAATTTTTCTTGAAAGGTCTGGGGGCATCATTTTCTTCTTTAAAGAAAAATGGTGAGTTGAAGAATGTACTCGTTTTGTTTGTAATTCAGAGCTTCTTTTGAAATCTAAAATTAATTTTAAAATACTCGTTACTACTATTAGTTGCTACAAATTATTCTGAGGTTTTTTTTAAAAAAGTCATAGATATCCAAGTTTTCCAACAAAATTTTTGTTTTTATTATCTAACTAAATAACTAAATTATTTTAAAAAGTATTCAAGAGATTATAAAGAAGATAATTAGAGGGATAATTTACAGAACAAAACTTTTTTTTCCTATGCAAACTGTAGTAGGTAATGTTTTTCAACATTTAGTTAGTTACTGAAACAACTAACAGGACGGAGCTTTTCTAACTCAGTTACCCCCCAAAATGCCAATTGCTATTTGCCTCTGACATAATCCCTTTATGTTCAGTGTTCCACAAAGATTTAATATACACAAAAAAGGGGGTAAAATGCAACATTATTTTCTACCTTCTGTCATTTCTAAAGCAAGGAAAAACAGTTAATAGAATTTGGAAAAATGCTATTGCACAATTAATGTTTCCAAAGAGATACGAGGGAAAATATTAAATATTATATCAAACACATTGTTTTAGATCCAGTATAACTAAGTATTTTCAAAACTAGATACAGACTTTTTATTCACTGGCAAGTTGATGATGTTTTTCTTTCAATTTGGAAAGGATCCTGTTTTTCAGAGAAAATGTATTATTGGCCACAAAAAAAAATCTAAAATAGAGTAATCAATTTAATCTATCTATGTAGTATATTGGATTTATCTTTTAAAACACACCCTATGTTACAGATGCAGCATTCACACTTGAAGCAAAAGGAAAAAACCGACAATGGCCTAATTTGCTGAAATGTCTATAGCTACTAATTTTCCATTAAATTAAAAACATACAACATTCAATAAATATTAATGTCTTCTATTTTTAAATTTATTATAGTTTTATATCATCATTAAACATTTTAAGTGATACAATATGCACAGTACTATTTCCAGAAAGTGAATTTTCTTTATGTAATTAGTCACTAATTCTAAACAACTTCTAAATAGAAACGAACATTCTATTCTTTGCAGAACAGTGTTCTCTCCTACCAAAGCATAAACAGACTGAATCAAAGCAAGTAACATAAGTTCCTTCCTTTCTATTAAAAGAAGCAGGTTTCAAACATTATCAGGAATCATCTATTACTCTACTGCAGTTAAATTTGCTTTAATATGTTGAACAACATGCCATCCTATTTACGGTATTCTTTCTAAACATATTTCTCAGAGAAAATGTCATAAATGGAATCATCAAAACCCCCTGTTTTTAAAATCCTCTATTTTCCACTTCTATCTTGTCTTACCCCAATGTCAAATCACTATACTTTCTCATACCACACAGTCTAAACATCTCTTTCAGTCCATGACCTCAAAGCCTCATAGTTCATACCACAGCTGTGTACCCACCACACCTTCCAATTACAGAAAGCTTTTATATAAAAAACATTTGAGGCCAATTGTGAAAAATAACAGTTTTTCTTCACATCCTACTTGGCTATGAAAAACTAAAGATTATTTATAAAAGTAATGCATAGTCATCAGATCCATGGTAATGTCAAAAATAATTTAGAAAGGATAAGATATAGGATGCAAAGTTATATGCGATCTAAAATATAAAATTGGAATACTCAGAGAAAGTTCTGGATAGTATCAAAGATATCATAGATAGATTGTACTTAGTACCTATTTTCTCTTAAAGTACTTCAAAAGTAAAATGTAAGCTTTTATATTAATATTTTAAAATAAATACAATTTATATTAAGGAAACTCAAAAAGGAGATTGCTTTAGAACATTTCAGCCTCTGTGCGGTTGCTCATGCTTGTAATCTTAGAACTCTGGGAGTCTGAGGCAGGTGGAGAAAGAGTCATCATGTCTGCTCCTGATAGTTTCCAATATCCCAGAATCTTTCTCTATAATGACCAGTCAGAATTTATTCCCACAAAATTGCTGTATCTTTAAATATTTGGGTTACTTTGAATGTGTATCTGTTCCACGGAACCAAAGATCCTTGAGTAAAATGAAGATGATTAAAATATTCTTGGTAAATCACAATAGGTCTCTGGCAATGAACTCTAACCAAAAGGAAATCGTTGAAATGTCAGATGTGGAATTCAGAATATGAGTGACAAGTATAATCAATGAGATTGAGGAGAAACTTGAAAACCCACACAAAGAAATGAAAAATGTAATTTAGGACATGAATAAACAATTCACTAAACAGATAATATAAGAAAAATTATAACAGAACTTCTAGAAATGAAACAATCATTTAGAAAATGTCAAAATACAGTAGAAACTTTTAAAAACAGACTGGACCAAGCAGAAAGAATTTCAGAGCTTTCAGACAGGTATTTCAAATTAGCCAGGTTAGAAAAAACGAAGGAAAAATAATCAAGAAGAATGAACAATATATCCTAGAAATACAGGATTATAAGAAGCAAACAAATACAAAAATCCTAAGTTTTCCTGAAATGAAAGAAGATAAAGCAAAAAGCACGTAAAACTTTTTGAAGGAATAATAGTGGAAAACTTCCAAGATATCATTAAAGATTTAGACATTCAGATACAAGAAAATCATCAAACAACTGGAAGATTCATGGCAAAGAAGAAATCACCAAGGCACATAGTAACCTGGACAAAGTCCACGTAAAAGAGAAAATCCTATAAACTGTGAGATAAAAATATCATGCAATTTACATAGGAAAGACCAACAAACTGAAAGCTAATTTTTCAACAGAAACCTTATAAGCCAGAAGGAATTAGGATCTCATTTTTAGTTTTCTTAAAGAGAATAATTGTCAGGCAAGAATTTTGCATCTTGGAAATCTGTTTTATTAATATAAATGAAGGAGAAATATACTCTTTCTCAGACAAGAAAATGCTAAAGGAATTTGTTACCACTATGCATGTCCTACAAGATATATTTAAAATTGTTCTACGCCTGGAACAAAATAATAAATACCCACCAGTGTGAAAACATTTGAAAGTTAAAACTCACAGCTCTTGTAAAACATTAACACAAGAAAGTACAGTAACTAGGCAATGATAAACATGGTGACCAGTATCTCACATATCAATACAAACTATGCACATAAATGTTCTTAATGCTCCATATAAAAGATACAGATTGGCTGAAGGATTTAAAAAACACCACTCAAATATATACTGTCTCCAGGAAACCTATTTAACTTGCAAAAATTTCTGTAGACTCAAGGCAAAGTGTATGAAAAAATATTCTTTGTAAATGGAAACCAAAAGCAAGGAGGAGCAGCTTTTTTCACATCAGATAAAATAGACTTTAATCACCAATGGTAAAAAACAACAAAGACAGTCATTATATAATGAAAAGGGGAAATACATCTTCTTGTTGAATTCTTCCCTTTTTAATATAATGACTATACAATACATATATATGTATGTATTGTGTGTGTGTACCCTGAACACAGGAGGTCTCAGATTCGTAAAAAATTATTCCCAAGTTAAGCAAGGAAATAAACAGCAACATCCTAATAGCCGGGGTGTTAAATACTTCGCTGACAGACTTGGACAGCTTGTTGAGGTAATAAATTAACAAAGAAACATTGGACTGTAGAACAATGGCACCCAATAGACAATTATGAAACACTCTACCTGAAAACTGAAAAAATACATTCTTTTCATCAGCACATGGGACTTTGTTCAAGATAGATCAAGGCCACAAAACAAGGCTCAGAAAATTTAGAAAAACCAAAATCACATTTGTATTTTCTCAGACCACATTGGAATAAAACTAGAAATCAACTCCACAAAAGTCTCTCACAACTACACAAATATATGCAAATTTAACAACTGGCTGCTGAATAATTCTTTGGTCAATGATGAAATCAAGATGGAAATTGAAAAATTTCTGGACTGAACAAACAGACAACAGAAACTTCCAAAATCTATGGGATTCAGGAAAAACAGTGCCAACAGGGCACCTAACAGCCTTAAATGTCTTGCTCAAAAAGATAAAAAGATCACAATTTAACAACCTAATGGCACATCTCAAGGAACTAGAAAACAAACAAACAAATCTCAAAACCAGCAGAAGAAAAGAAATAACAAATACCACAGCAGAACCAAGTGAAATCGAAAACAAAAACAATATAAAGGATCAACAAATGAAATATTTTGTTCCTTGTAAAGATGAATAAAAACAATGGACCACTAGCCAAAAGTAGAAAAGAAACACATCAAGTAAGCGCAATCAGACAAGAAAAAGGAGGCAAATTATCCCATATATTCTTTCTTATAATTGCAAACTAAATGAAGAATATTTAAATAAACACTTAAAACTAAGGGAAGTGTGGAAAGGGGGCAAGGAATAAAAAAATCTACATATCAGGTACAATGTATAGCATTCTGGTGACTAGTACATTGAAAACCTGACGTTAGTGTTACATAATTTATCCATGTAACAAAATCACTTGTACCTCCTAAATCTATTCCTATAAAAATACTAATGGCTGAGCTTTTAGCATTGAAAACTGGCTACTGTTTACTAAAACACAATTATGTTTAGAATGCAAACAATAGAAATCAATCACATGTATCAATCATCTACAGATTAATGTAATTCTGGTGAAAGAATTCTATTTTAATTTCTTATGAAACATTAGTATCCTGTTGAAGAACAGAGATATGCCAAAAATTATCACAAAAAATAAAAGTGTTAAAATAATTAGAATTAATCAAGGGTTAAAATCTTAAATCTGAGTTGATTAGAATCTGTGTTGATTAAAAATGAGCATCCAACTTTGTTTCCAGAGTTTCTGGTTACTTTATTTTATTTCTGTTTTTGAGTCTAATTCTTTTAATCAGAAGACTTAAAGATTTAAACAGGACTGGCAATGGCTCAAGATAACCCAGAAGGATGAAAATCATAACATCACCAATTAATTATATGGGGATTATTTTAAAGTATTGGCCAACTAAAAATAACTTGATAAGAAAATTAAAAGAAAGTAAAGAGTAAAAAGAAGCGTTCAGAAATTATTTTGAAAAACTGAATCTCATTAGGGCCTCACATTTTATTAGGATATAAAAACAATTATTAAGGGTATAAACCTGGTGACCAAATCAGGAAAGGCAAGCCAAATATTTTCAACTCTTATACGCTGGGAATAAGCAATGTCTTAAGTTAAAAATGTATCATTCTGCACCATCTCCAGAAGGACCATTTAATTTAGCTTTGTATTAGATTGTTATGCAGATGTTACACAAAAATAATTTAAAATTCTAATTGATTTTTAGTCAACATAGGGTACACCATATGTTACACAGTAAGCTTATGTCATTAGTACATTGTCAAAATTGTCAAAATTACTGTGAAAATAGCATTTTACTTATAATCATAATAAAATCATAGCTATAAATTTAATATTGTATCCTCTCATTACTTACCTGAATTCTTACAATAACTGAAAAATACTTCTTTTTAAAATTATATTCTTTCTTAAATTAAGGACTAAAAAATAAAATAATTAAAGTGGGTAGGAGAACACAATGACCCTCAGACAAATGACAAATTATGTTTTGTTTTTTCATCTGAAGGTTTCGCCTTTTAAGGTAAAAAATCTCTTTAAAGAAATAGTACTTAAATGTGTTTGCTAATATTTCTGATCCAGAGAGGCTTTGACTTCCTCTCTATTTTAATTCCTGCCAGCATCCTTTGCAAAATCACCATTCAATTTGGATAATTCCTCTAACACAGTGTCTTGGTTTCTCTTTAATTATTTTTTTCCTTTTCTTAAGCAAACCACTGAATTTGCCAAGTTTTTGAGCTGTTTTACAGGAAAAATTAGCCTTTTGATCTTACCTTCCTGCACCTAGTCACCATGACTTCCAATTTTAAAGCCATTACCTTTCTCACAAGCTATGAATCCTCTTTTGCTTTCACTCCCTTCCCAACTCGGCATGGACCTAATAATCACTTCATACGATACACTCTCAGCAGGCTGGGTATTTTCCTTTCCTGCTATCTCTTCTATAACAATGTCTCTAAAACTCCCCCATCATTGCTTCATATCATCATACGTTCTTTTGCTTGTGGCATTCAGTTAAGCTAAATTATTTTAAAATACCTTACCTAATTTAAAACTGTTCTTCAGCCCTTTTGAGTCCTGAGCTACTACTGGTTAGGTAATACTCTTAGGCAGTAGCCTTTAGGGCAGGGGTCCTCAAACTGTGGCCCGTGGGCCACATGAGGCACTGTGATTATATTTGTTCTCATTTTGGTTTTTTTTTACTTCAAAATAAGATATGTGCAGTGTGCATAGGAATTTGTTCATAGTTTTTTTTTGTAAACTACAGTTCGGCCCTCCAACGGTCTGAGGGATAGTGAATTGGCCCCCTTTTTAAAAAGTTTGAGGATGCCTGCTTTAGGGTCTCAATGAAAAACCAAAGAGCTTTGTTTCTTTGTAGACCTTATTTCTAAGTTTTGATTGCTGAAAACCCTAGTCTATTTCTCACTCTTTCAACTACAATTTCCTAATTATCTACCGAGCCTTGCAACAGCCGCTTTGGAATTACAAATATAAAAAGGGGAAAAGCAGTTTCCAGGGGCAAGTTCATCTATTTAGGTTTCTCTTCTCCACAGATTTCGACTCTTGTGAATCTTACTACTCAGTAGCACCCCCGTGCCTTCTAACAGATGTTATTTTATATTTTGCTGAAGTTTCTAGTTCTCAATTCAAGAATGGCTCAAAAACTAAGCTAGTTTCATTGCTGAAAGTAGAAGTCTATATTTAGTTTGTATTTGCCCATGGACTATATGGCTCCTACTAAAATATATAAGTCCATTGAAGAAAATAACATTAGTCTTCTGCCCATTGTTATCTCCCTCACACTTTTTTTTTTTTTTTTTTTTGAGACAAAGTCCCACTTTATCACTTCAGTAGAGTGCAGTGCCATCACAGCTCACAGCAACTCCAACTCCTGGGCTTAAGTGATTCTCTTGCCTCAGCCTCCCGAGTAGCTGGGACTACAGGCGCCCAGCACAACACCTGGCTATTTTGTTGTTGTTGTTGTAGTTTGGCCTGGGCCAGGTTTAAACCTGCCACCCCTCGTATATGGGGCCGGTACCCTACCCACTGAGCCACAGGTGCCACCCAATCCTCATACTCTTAAAATAGGACCTGGAATATAGCATTCAATAAATACTCCATGAGGAATGAAATGAGCATGGAACACAAAGGAAAAATGAGGATCATAGAAAGTAAATAAATCAAATTAATAGTTGCAGAACTTATAAGTAATAATACCGGAAGTAGATTCAGGTCTAGGGTCATTGTCACAGAAAGTGACACATCTCACTTGAATGACCTGAATGACTCCTCTCAAAAATATCATTGATAAATTTTTTTTAAATAAGTATTTTATTTTATGAGACAGAGCCTCACTCTTTCACCTGGGCTATAGTGCAGTGGTGTCAACACAACTCACTGAAACCGCAAACTCCTGGAATCACATGATTCTTTGCCTCAGCTTCTAGAGAAGCTGGCACTACAGGCACGAGCCACGATGCCTGGCTAAGTTTTCTATCTTTTTGTAAAGGCAGAGTCTCCCTTTTGTTCAGGCTAGTCTCAAACTTCTGGTCACAAGGGATCCTCTTGCTTTGGCTTCCCAAAGAGCTAGGATTACAGGTGTGAGCCACCACACCCAGCCAAAAATAAATATTTTAATGTTAGTGACTGCAAAACAACCATTAACTTTTTGGATTTACACATATAAGTTAATTTTTGTGATTATAACATTTTCATCACAGTAGTAATGAAATTAAAGCGTAAGCTCTAGACTCCGGGAGTAAATCTTAACTTGGACGTGTAGCAGCTGTTTCACCCTAGGCAAGTCTCTTAATTGTTCTAGATTCAGTTCCCTAATCCGTAACATGTACTTAATAGAGTTAATAGGGGTATAAAATGCTCAGCATTCTTGTGCATATTAATGAAGTTAACAAATGTTAAGTACTCAGAAGTACTAGACGCATGAGATGTGTTAATTAGTGTTAAGTAGTGGTGGTAGAGAGCTACTTCTCCAGTCGTTCCTGTGCTACGTGCAAGACATTTATCTAAGTTGTCATTACTGTAATTACAAGTAATTTCATTTAAAGTATTTCATGCATATATTAAATTACTTCACAGATTTTCATGATTTAACAAGTTAACAATATTCTTAAATGTTTTGCTGTTTTTAAATTACTCATTCAAGACTACAAAGTAGGCACACATGTCATCTTCAAACTCTCCTCCTGTATTTCAAGTGTTGGAATAATAGCATAGGTCTACACGCAGCGAAGGTAGATAGAATAGCAAAAGTGATTAACCCAAGCAGAGGATGTCATAGCTCAGGTTAGCACAAGGGAAGGTTTAATATAGGCAATGCTATTTACTTTTTAGTGACAAAGCTCCCTTTACTCCTCTCTCACTAATTGGCAGGGAGGGAGAGAGCAAGAGGAGCTGGGTAACCAATCTACAATGTACATGTCCTTCCTCATGTATGGCACCTGCTATCAGTACAATCATTCAGGGCTTAGTAACATCATGTCAGAGAAAACGACAACAAGCCTACTAAAAACATTCATCTAGTCCTTCATTAGTAAATACATACAAATAATAAAGAATTAGGACTAGGAATAGAACAAAAGCAAGAGAGAAAAGGAAAAGATTACATACCACTAAAGACTGAATTGTATTCCTCCAAAATTTATGTCAAAGTTCTAATAGCCAAAGTTCTAATAACCCTGGAGACAGAGTTTTTAGGTGGTAATTAATGAATCTCATACTTAAAAATTGAAAAAGATAGCAGTTTAAAATAGATACTGAAATAAAGCTTAATTTTGAGTATTTAAGTTTACAATTATAAACATGCTCTTAGTAGCAGGAAATGGAAGGAGTAAGGATATCTAGTTCTTATCTTTCATTATGAAAAATCCATAGATTAAATAATTGTGAAAGCCAAGTGATAGTTCTTCTGATAATCCCAGAATGATACAATATTAGAAAATGTGTTAATTTTGTGTGTTAAATGAGTTAATCAATTGTACAAATATATGAAAGAGAATTTATTAACGATATAAACAATTTTAAAATAATCAATCTTGATTAAAATAATTTTAGTAAGATAATTATACAAGGATACCCTATAATCATGATTTAAAATAGCTATTCCGAATCCATAATCAATATCATATTTCCCTTTGTAACTATAGGTCCATTCCTATTAAATTCAGCAATAATTTAAAGGGGTTTATTGTTAGCTTTATTATTTTTATGGAAATTATAGCCAATACATTTAGATGAGTAAGTGAAATAAAGAGTATAAAAGGTGAAGCATAAAATCCATAAGAGTGGATATAATATAAAATGACTAAACATAAGTTTAGCAGAAATTCTGTAGATCTGACAGAATAAAAATATCAAGAGTTTCTTGAGAGAGATAAAAGAATACTTCAGTAAGTGGAGTGACATGATCTATTCCTCAATGGGACTGTTAAATATTAAAATGATGTAAAATCTCTAAAAATAAATTTATACATAAAATGCATTCCAAATCAAAATCTCAGCAGCCTGTTTTGCTACTGAATCAAATAAATTTGTAAAGGTTTTCTGAAGATGAAAATTGTTAAGACAAAGAGAAATAAACATTTAAATATATAGTAAAAGTTAGCACATAATTTGATAGTGTTAAAATAGTGTCAGTTTGACAAAATATAACAAAAGGAAAACTGGAATTTAGAACATACCCTAGAACTTAAAAGTTGGTAGAAAAGTACCACTGTTCAATAAATTATTCTACTTAATTATGGAAACAACAGTATATTATATTCCTAAGTCAAATCATACATAAAAACAAATTCAAGATAAAAATGTAAGACTAAATAAGAAAGGAACACAATCATGGTATGAGTTAATATTGAATATATCCACATATGCACATAAGCCCACAGAGGAAGGTATTAATAGATTGGAATATATTAAAGAATCTTTTAATCAAAAGATTTATATAGAAATAATTATTTTGTCAAATAAAACTCTATGAAATTAACAAATGACAAACTATGAAGGGAAATGTCAGACTTCAAATGGCATTATAAGGGTTAAAGTCCTTAATTAAATTAGTACAAAAATAAGTATACAAAGAGGCAAATCACCTTCTTCAAATTGCAAATACTAAAGTAGCAAATAAAAAATTATATTACCTTATCAGAAATCAAATGAATGTAAATACAGATACATACACACAATTAAGATGCTTTCTAAAAATATTTTACTGACAAGTTTTGTTCTGTTTTTGTTTTTAAACATATCAGATATTGGGAGATGAGTATCTCAAATACTATCTAATAGAAAGGTAAATATGAAAAGACATTCAAGGGTCTAAAGCTGATAGTAGGTAAAGGGAGTTAAGATTACTTTTTCCTCTTTAGAATATTTTTCCACTTTCCATAGGAAGAATGAAATTATGTAAGTAGCCTCCTGGGTAGCATGGTTGAACTAACACAGATAACTGATGGTGGTAATTTTGCCCTAAAATAGAGATAGTAAGGTTGGTATTGGAAAGATATGAAGAAAAGAAGAGATTTTTAGAAGTCAAAGTCAATAAGATCAGTGAAGAGGCAAGAAACAAGGATGACTCCCAAATATGAGCCTTGATAGTGGTCTAGGATTAAGAAAATAATAAATCCAATTTTAAGCATGTTGATGATGTACCTGTCCATCTTAAAGACCTCATCAGTTTGAGTCCTCCTTAATAGTACACCACATAAAATTTATAATGTTTGAGAAAAAGGTAAAAAAAATTAAAATATAACTTTAAACTTTCTAAACAGGGAAGAGGAAAACCTCAAATGTCACCAGTATAGATTACCATCAAATTGCAATGATAAGCAATAAAAAAGACAGAGAGTAAGAAATTAACAAATACTATATGTAACAACCAGAAGTCCATATTAAAATGATTGGAATAAGCCTCATAAATCAAATGTAAATGAGTTAAACTTTCTACCTAAACGACATCGACTGAATGAATGGATGAGAAAAATAAAATAAATAAATAAAAAAGATGATCTAAATATACACTGCCTCTAAGAAATACATCTCATCTGTAAAGGCACATATAGACTGAAACCAAATATTCCATGAATATGGAAACCAAAAGTAAGTAGGAATAGCTATTCTTACATCAGATAAAATGGACGCTAAATCAAAATAGTAAAAAGAAGAGCATTATTTAATGACAAAGCACTCAATTAGCAGAAAAATATAACAATTCTAAACACAGGCACCTCACCCTGGAGTACACAGATATATATTAATAAGGCTATGTCTCCAATTCAAAGGGAGCTATTTCTCCAATAAAATGATAATTGGGGACTTCAACAATCCACTCTCACCATTAAATCATGCAGACAGAAAATTAACAACAAACTTTGGATTTAAACCACACAATAAATCCAATAGACCTAATGGACATTTACAAAACATTTCAACCAATAGTACAGAGTACACACTTTCCTCATCAGCACCCAGAATATTCTCCAAGTTACATCATATGATATGACACAGAAATTATCCCAACTTTAAAAATATTGAAATCATATCAAGTATTTTATGAGATCAAAATGGAATAAAAGTAGAAATAAATGAAAGAAGAGAATTTTGAAAACTACAAATATACATGAATTCAGCAATATGCTCCTGAATGATCATTGGGTCTAGGAAGAAATTAAAGAAGAAATAAAAGAAATTTCAAACAAATGAAAATTAAAACAAAACATAGCAATACTATCATCAAACACACACACACACCATGATCAAGTGGGATTTACTCAGAGATTCAACAGTTCAACATACACCAATCATTAACATGATACATCACATCAGAATGAAAAATTATAACCATATGATTATCTCAGTAGATGCACAAATAACATCCTTCATAATAAAAATTCTTAAACTATGCATAGAAGGAACCTACCTCAAAATAACAAAGTCCATATATAACAAAACCATAGCTAACATACTGAATGGAAAAAGACAAGAATGCCTTCTTTTACACTCCTATATAGCACAGTCCTGGAAGTATTAAACAGAATAATTAGGCAAAAGATGGAGAAAAGGGCAATCAAATTGGTAGATAAAAATTAAATATATCTGTCCTTGGTGATATGATCTTATATCAATGAAAAACTAAAAATTCCAAAAATAAACAAACAAAAAAATTAAAAACTAAAGATTCCATAAAAAAATTATTAGATGTGATAAATTCATTAAAGTCGAAAGATACAAAATCAACATGCAAAAATTACTAGCATTCATACACATCAACAATGAACTAGGTGAGAAAGAAATCAAGAAGGAAATCACATTTACAACAACTGGAAAAAAAAAACCCTTAAAATTTAATCAAGGAGATAAAAGATTTCTGCAAGGAAAACTACAAAACACTAATGAAAATAATTGGGGCTGACACAAATAAACAAAAAAACAACCCATGCTCATGGATCAGAAGAATTAATATTGTTAAAATGACCATAATTCCCAAAATAATATACACATCCTCTCAAAATGCTGACATAATTTTTTGAAGAAGCAGAAAAACAAGTATGGTTAAAATGACCATAATTCCCAAAACAATATACACATATTCTCAAAATGCTGACATAATTTTTTGAAGAAGTAGAAAATTTGTATAGAAACAAAAAAGAGCCTGAATAGCCAAAGCAGTCCTGAGTAAAAAGAAAAATTCTAGTGGAATCACACTGTCTGCCTTCAAAATACATTCAAGGCTGTAACCAGAACAGTATTGTATTTGTATAAAAACAGGCACACAGAAAAATAGAACAGAACATAGAATACAGAATAAGTCAATGTATTTATAATCAACTAATTTTTGATAAAGGCGTCAAGAATAAACATTGAAGATAACATACTATCTTCAATTATTGGGGTTCAGAAACTGGATATCCATATGCAGAAGAATGAAACTAAACTCTATTTCTCAATATGTACAAATATTAACTTAATATTGCTTAACATGAGACATAAATGTAAGATTCAAAAGTCTAAAACTACAAGAAGAAATCATAAGAAAAACACTTTAGAGCGTTGACCCATGAGAAAATTCTATGGCTAAGACCTCAGAAATGCCGATAACAAAAAAGACAAATTAAACCATATTAAGTTTAAAAGCTTCTGCACAAAAAAAGGAAAGAATTAGGTGGCACCTGTGACTCAGTGAGTAGGGCTCTGGCCCCATACGCCAAGTGTGGCGGGTTTGAATCTGACTCCAGCCAAACTGCAACAAAAAAAATAGCTGGGCATTGTGGCAGGCACCTGTTGTCCAAGCTACTTGGGAGCCTGAGGCATGAGAATTGCCTAAGCCCAAGAGCTTGAGGTTGCTGTGAGCTATGCTGCCACAGCACCATATTGAGGGTTACAAAGGTACAATCTTACACAAAAAAAAAAAAAAAAAAAAAAAAGGAAAGAATTGACAAAGTGAAGAGCAAACCTCTCAAAAGGGAGAAAATATTTACAAACTATTTCACAAAAGACTAATATCCAGATTATAAAAGGAATTCAAACAACTCAACAGTAAATAAGAATAATAGTAATAATAGCCCCATTAGAAAGAGGGTTTGGGATATGAATATACATTTCTCAAATGGTCAACAGTTTCATGAAAAAATATTCAACATCACTAATCAGAAGGGAAATGCAAACCAAAACCACAATGAGACATTGTTTTATACTGGTTACAATGGCCATTATTAAAAAGACAAAACATAACAGAAGCTGGCAAGGATGAGATGAAAAGGAAATTTTTATTCATGGTTCAGGGGAATTCAAGTTAGTACAGTTGTAAATAGTACTACAAAAAGTACTATGGAGATTTCTTACAAACTAAAAATAGACCTGCCTTAGGATTCAGTAAGCTTGCATACTTATTGCAGCACCATTCACAATAACAAACATACAAAATCAACCTAAGTATCTATCAATGAACAAATGAATAAAGTAAATGTGGTATATGTACACAAAATGGCCATAAAACAGAATGAAATTATGGCTATTGCAGCAACATGGGTGAAACTGGTGGTTATTATTTTAAGTAAAATAAACCAGATGCAGAAAAACAAATCTCACATGTTCTCATTCATATGTGATATCTAAAAAGATTGATCTCATGTAGGTGGAGGGTAGGATGATAGAAACAACAGGATCCATATAGATTGGTTAATTAGTATAAACATGCAGAAGATATAAGTTATACTGTTTTATTCTCTTGGCCAGTATGAAGTGAGCATGTTAATCTTTCTTAACTTTCATTGCTTTAAATCCACTTGTATCTGAAAATAAGATTGCAACCCTTCCTTTCTTCTGATTTCCATTTCCCTGAAATATTGTTTTCCAATCCTTCACTCTGAGTTTTGTTTTTTCTCTCCAGGTTAGGTGTGCTTCCTAGAGACAAATATGGGTGTCTTATACTTTTTTATCCAATCACACAGCCTCTGCCTCTAGAGTGGGGGAATTTAAGCCATTAACATTTACTGAGAGAATTGCTAAGTATGGTAGAGTTCTATTTACTTTATTTTGTGAAAATCCATTGCTTAGTTTTATCTTTTGCATCATTGTGGAAGCAGTTTTGTCCTTTAGTTTCTGGATGTTTAGTTTGCCAGTAGTCCACTGTGATGGTCAGTGTGAAGAATAGGTATAAGTATTTCCTGTAGTGCTGTTCTTTTGTGGCAAACTTCCTCAATGTTTTATTTTTTTATTTTTTTTATTAAATCATAGCTGTGTACATTAATGTGATCATGGGGCACCATACACTAGACCATTCATAGACCGTTTGACACATTTTCATCACACTGGTTAATATAGGCTTCCTGGCATTTTCTTATTGTGCTAAGACATTTACATTCCACATTTACTAAGTTTCACATATACCCTTGTAAGATGCAATGCAGGTGTAATCCCACAAACCCTCCTCCCTCTGCCCACCTCCCCCCTCCCTCCCCTCCCTTTCCCCCTTCCCCCTGTTCTTAGGTTGTAACTGGGTTATAGCTTTCATGTGAAAGCCATAAATTAGTTTCATAGTAGGGCTGAGTACACTGGATACTTTTTCTTTCATTCTTGAGATACTTTACTAAGAAGAATATGTTCCAGCTTCATCCATGTAAACATGAAAGAGATAAAGTCTCCATCTTTCTTTAAGCCTGCATAATATTCCATGGTGTACATATACCACAATTCATT